>JAFELL010000752.1:0-25227 GCA_019059645.1 Caranx melampygus
CGTGAGCTCAGCAGCAGGATCAGTCTGCTGGACCTGGACCTGGACCTGGATCCAGCTCTGTGTCCGTGCAGAGCGACGAGTCCATCGGTCATCACCACCTCAACGTGAAGCGATCTGTTGATGAAAGGTCAGAATGTAAACAGTCAGAAAGACTTTTCTCTCTAAAAGTCAGTTGTTGTGTTTATTAAAAGATTGAAGATGTTTTTCATCAGTTTTTCTCCAACATGCACATTTATCAGTTGTGTTGTTGTTTCAGGATCCAGCAGCATAGACCAGACTCTCCTGAACCCAGCTATCTGTCTTTTAAGAGCGACTGGTCAATGAGCGACCCATTAACTTTAAAGCAGGACGTGGATCAGCTGATCAGATGTAAGACTGAAGTAAAGTTCAAATCTATTGAGTTTGTGTTGAACATTCTTCAACAGGAAACATGTCAGCAGCATCTAGTTAAAACAGGAGTAACCCACTGGGTTAAAGTCCTCATTTCATTTGCACTAAATGTTCATGGTCTTGTTTCCACCTGATAGAAGGAACATGGTGATGTTGGCTGCATCAAGTAGCTCCTCCTGGTGGCAGCTTTGAGCTGTGCAACAGGCCGTTGATGATTCTAGTGAATTCAGAGCCAGTCAGACACAGAGAGCAGAGACAGAGGATCAAATCATTTTCCAGCAGCTGAAGCAAACTCAGCAGCTGCTTTTTACAGGAGCAGAACAACAAGGTCCAGAACGTAACCTTAAATCAAGAGACTGTGTTGGAGGGCTAATAAGGTAACAACAAAGTCACGCTGTTAGAAATGACAGTGATGCTCATTAGATTCATCAGTGTGTGTGAAGCTTGAGGAGCTGGGATCTAACAAGTTCACTCTTTACAGGATCATTTACAGCCAAAACATGAGCTTCAATGAGCACAGTCAGTGTGTTTGGTAGAAACTACAGTGAGCAGCTGTTTCCACTAAGTGACTGAGCTTCACAAACATGAAACATATATGAGAGAGACTCATCTTCAGTAGAACCAATGAGCTGAGAGCCTCAGACAGAGGGGGAGGAGCTGAGGACGGACTAACACACTGTTGGTTTGGTTGAGATGGAGAAGAAGAGCAGACACATCAGCAGCCGTTTGTTTCTGTCCTCATGTTGTTTTGTCTTCATGTCTCTTTTCCCTGGGCTGTAGGGGACGACTGGTGAGCAGGTAAATCCAGATGTTGAGCTAGTGGATCCAGATGCTGAGCAGTGTCAGTGTGTGATCCTCTCATCTCACCTTGTATCACTCTGCTTCTTTAGAGCTCATGTGAGACAGGTGGTCAGCAGCTGGAGACTGGACACAGTTAATGACTGACTGACTCTACACTGTTGTCTATGGATACTGCTGTGTTGCTTGCATCCTTCACTACAGTGTGTGGTGCTGGACGCTGATGTCACTGTAGACTTCCCACAATGCCTCTGTCATCAGAGAACTGATCAGTGATTGATGCTATATGAATAACAACATGTTTTGTGTTTGCAGAGGTCAGAACCACAGACTGAGAGCAGAGTCTCCAGGATCCATCTGTCTGTCTATGAAGAGTGATCTGTCCAAAGATGATCCTCCAGACTTCAGTCGTGAACCTGGACCCTCAGAGTCACAGTAAGAGACGTTTCTACTGTAAACTGAGCTGAAGATGATTCAGTCATTAGACTCATGTGAAGGAAACAGAGGAAACCAGGAAGCAGATCCATAAACTCTGTGTAGGTTCACAACAAAACTCAGAGACAGAAACATGCACACGCACTCTGTCCGTCAGATTTAGAAAGCAGAGCATCCTCATGTTACTGGTTTGTAACTTGGTGCATCAACACCAGCCCCATCTCCACCTCCACAGTTTCCATAGATGGATTCAGACACGCCCACAAGCTGATCTCATGTCAACACCTGTGTGAGCTCCACCTGTGTGTAGAGCTGTCAGTGGACAGAAGGACAGAGAAGAGACACGGTGTCTCCATGTTGGAGGAGACACTTTAATGATCCACACGTCTGAGCCTTTAAACTGAAGTCACAGTAGCTGATACAGAGAGACTTTTATTTTGAAAAGTCAGTAAATGTTGATGAGAACCAGACAGTTGAAAGAGAGTGAGAGAGTCTTCCTCTACTTTCTCTCTCTCTCCTCCTCTGGTTCCTGAAGTCCTGCCCCCTTAATGTGGCTAACCAATCAGAGCACAAATGTGGACCTGTGACTGTGACATGTTGATACAGAAATGTCTTGACAGAGAGAAGAGGAGTGGTGTCTCTGTGGACGAGCAGCTGTCCTGCTGTGGACAAAGACCCAGAATCAGAGGTGAGCTGCAGACAGCCAATCAGAGCAGCTGTGTACAAAGTGAGAGTGAACATCTGTCTGCTGATGTGCTCATTTCTGAAAGCAGGACCTGTTGTTTTCTACAGAGTCATTGTTCCATCACACAGCACTGACATTTAAGATGATGGTCAACAGCACAACATTCAAAGCTTTTCTTAGTGTCTGTAGTTTTTCTGTAGCTGAAAAGAATCTCATCAGATTGTCAGACTCTCTGTCTTCAGTCTGACTCTGTCTCTTCTCTCTCAGCAGATGGTGGTCTGACTCTGCAGGAGCTTTTAGATCAACATAAGATCAGTGTGAGGAGCAGATGTGAGCGAGTGACTGAAGGAACTGATGGAAGAGGAAGTGGAACCCTCCTCAACAGGGTCTACACTGAGCTCTACATCACAGAGGACAGAGTGAAGAGGTTAATACCCAACATGAGGTGAGACGCTGGAGACAACGTCCAAGAAGAACACCCTCCATGACACTCCAATCAAGTGCAACGACATCTTTAAAGACTTCCCTGTCCAACAGAGAGACGATGTCTCTACAGTCTCACCTGTCCAACACAGAGACAATGTTTCTACAGTCTCACCTGTCCACCGAGACAAGACGTCTCTCCAGTCTCACCTGTTCAACAGAGAGAGGACGTTTCTACAGTCTCACCTGTCCAACAGAGAGACGATGTCTCTACAGTCTTACCTGTCCAACAGGGCGAGGACGTCTCTACAGTCTCACCTGTCCAACAGAGACCCATCAGAGTGGTTCTGACCAACGGCGTTGCTGGCGTTGGAAAACCTTCTCGGTGCAGAAGTTCACTCTGGACTGGGCAGATTGCTTGGAGAACCAAGATGTCAGTCTGCTGCTTCTGCTTTCGTTCAGGGAGCTGAACCTGATCAGAGATCAGCAGTTGAGTCTTCTCAGGCTGCTCTATGTTTTCCATCCAACATTACAGAAGGTCACAGCAGAGCAGCTGGCTGTCTGTAAACTCCTCTTCATCTTTGACGGCCTGGATGAAAGCCGACTGTCACTGGACTTCAACAACAGGGAGGTTGTGTCTGATGTTACACAGACGTCATCAATCAACGTGCTGCTGACAAACCTCATCCAGGGGAATCTGCTTCCCTGGGCTCTGGTCTGGATCACCTCCAGACCTGCAGCAGCCAATCAGATCCCTCCTACATGTGTTGACAGGGTAACAGAGGTCCGAGGCTTCACTGATGCCCAGAAGGAGGAGTACTTCAGGAGGAGGTCCAGTGATGAAGATGTGTCCAGCAGAATGATGTCACACATCAAGACGTCCAGGAGCCTCCACATCATGTGTCAAGTCCCAGTCTTCTGCTGGATCAGTGCTACAGTTCTGGAGCACATGTTGACCACAGAGCAGAGAGGAGAGCTGCCCAAGACCATGACTGACCTGTTCTCACACTTCCTGCTGGTCCAGACAAAGAGGAAGAAGAACAAGTACGGTGAGTGATAGAGGTGGAGAGGACATTTTATGCCAATGGCTGTGCAGCCTCCTCCAGTCACAGGCAGCTGCATCATGTTATTGCAGCAGATGTGCACAGAGGTGAGTCCAGGGTAACACCTCTGTTACTGACACCACTTCATTCACAAACTATCAGCATGATAAGGTTGTTGGTTGAGTTTATTTAGAAAACGTGTAAATGCAGTCAGAATGAACCAGACACTGTGTCGTCTGTAATTTAGTCTAAACTATGAACATTAAAAACAGAAGAAGGTAACAGGCCACAGAGGTCTGCTGCTTCATCCCTCTCACTGCAGGTATTAACAAACACATTCTGTCATATTACAGAGAAGCATTAACATCTTTACTTTAAATAACATGAAATAAATATAGTAATACTCCTGCTTCTGATAGACATGTTGTACAGCAAACACAGCAAGAAAGACAACTAGATATAAAACATATATACACCGATTTGACTGTTGCTCTTTTTTCTTTCATTAAAGAGGGCATCTTTAGAAAGAACCCCTGGAAAAGCAAAATGTAGAGTTGCCAAAACAAAAAATAGCTCCAACTTGTTCATTTACAACAATGTCATGTTTTGTTTGTAGGAGATCGTCCATCGACCTCTAGTGAGGGACATGAGACAATTCCACAGGACCTGACAGAGGCCAACAGGGAGGTTCTTCTGAAGCTGGGGAGGCTGGCGTTTGAACAGCTGGAGAAAGGAAACATCATGTTCTACCAAGAAGAGCTGGACAGTGTGGTCTGGATGTCACAGAGACCTTGGTGAACTCAGGACTCTGTACTGAGATCTTCAAAAGAGAGAGTGTGATCTTCCAGGAAACAGTCTACTGCTTTGTTCATCTGAGTGTTCAGGAGTTTCTGGCTGCAGTCTACATGTTCCACTGTTACACCAACAGCAACACACAGGTCCTGGAGAACTTCCTGGGAAAACAACATGATGATTTAAGCCTGGATGACTTCCTGATGAGAGCCATGGAGGAATCCCTCAGAAGTGAAAATGGTCACCTGGACCTGTTTGTTCGCTTCCTTCATGGCCTCTCTCTGGAGTCCAACCAGAGGCTGTTAGGAGGTCTGCTGGGTCAGAGAGAGAACAGTCCAGAAATCATCCAAAGAGCCATCAACAACCTGAAGGAGATGAACAGTGATGAAATGTCTCCTGACAGAAGCATCAACATCTTCCACTGTCTGATGGAGATGAAGGACCAGTCAGTTCATCAGGAGATCCAACAGTTTCTGAAGTCAGAGAACAGATCAGAGAAGGAACTCTCTGAGATCCAGTGCTCAGCTCTGGCCTACATGCTGCAGATGTCAGAGCAGGTTCTGGACCAGTTGGACCTGAACAAGTACAACACATCACAGGAGGGACGACGGAGACTGATCCCAGCTGTGAGGAACTGCAAAAAGGCTGAGTGAGTCCAGACATGATCATTATAATTATTGATCAGTGGATCAGATCAGTAGTCAAGTTTTAGTCAAGTTCAGATAAACACAGTTTTCATTGATTCTCATTCCTCTTAGTTTAACTTTGACAAATTACAGGCCAGGTGTGTTTTTTCTAGAGCTGTTGTAAAAGCTGTGAGCTCCAACATGGAGATTCTTCTCTTGGTTGTGATTGTTGCTGCTCAGTGAATAAAAACACTTCTTGAGTGTTTTTGTTGAGTTTATTTGGACTTTTTGCTTTGATTCAAACCTGATGAAACTAATGAAAGCAGCTCCACTGATCTTCCACCTCAGTGTTTCCAGTGTATTCCAAGATTTAAGATTACACTCCTGCAATTTGAGCAGCTCACCTATTGGGAGGGGCATCACCTGACAGACTGAGCCCCTCCCTCTTGTGTTCAGGAGAGAAAAACGGTCAGATTCAACTCTGCCTATAACAGAGGTTAAACTGGCCTGGAGCTAGTGTTGTAGTACTCCGGATCGGTCTTGGTCTAGAGATCATTTTTGTAGGTCCTTGGTCTTGTCTCGGTATCGAGGGCATTTTTACTCGGTCTTGTCTCAGTGTCAGACTGGGCGGACTCGGGTTTTTTGAACGAGACCGGTCAAGACCATCGCTGCTAGGCTTTTGTCCATGCCTTACTGATAAGAGTGAAAAAGGAGCCTCGCAAAAACAGCTAGTAACTTCAAATTATTGGTAGTGTAAAGATGTCCCCCAGCTGCAGATGCCACCTGCCCGGTGTCAGTGTGAGGGACTGACACACTCCCTGCGCAATGCACACAGAGTGTGAAGAAAACAGGAGGAAAGCGGCTGTGTGAACTTGTTCTGAAAACAACAGTACAAAGATTGTTTTTGTTGTCACATTTATTTAAAAGCAAACTTTAATTTAAAAAACTCACATGTTTATGTTTTGTTATGATTTTCCTTTGATATATATGGTCTTGGCCTTGTCTCGGTCCGGACCTCTAAAAGTCTTGGTCTTGTCTCGGTCTGGACCTCTAAAAGTCTTGGCCTTGTCTCGGTCTCCACCTCTAAAAGTCTTGGCCTTGTCTCGATTTGGACCTCTAAAAGTCTTGGCCTTGTCTGGGTCTGGACCTCTAAAAGTCTCGGCCTTGTCTCGGTCTGGACCTCTAAAAGTCTTGGCCTTGTCTGGGTCTGGACCTCTAAAAGTCTTGGTTCTTGTCTCGACCTCGACCTCTGAAAGTCTCGGCCTTGTCCTGGTCTCCACCTCTGAAAGTCTCGGCCTTGTCTCGGTCTCGACCTCTAAAAGTCTTGGTCTTGTCTCGGACTTGGTACTCTCTGGCCTCGGTAATGTCTTGGTCTCGGCTGGTGCGGTAATGACTACAACACTACCTGGAGCTGATCCACCATCATATCACGCTGGTATTTTTCATCTCCCAGTAAATCCAGTGGCATATGAGCAGCAAACATCAGGGCAAAGTGAGAAATCTCCATCAGTCTGTTCTTGTCATTTATTCCCATTCTGCTGCTCCTCTCACACCGTGCACACACAGGTGTGTGACTGACTTACTGTGGTTTTTATAGAGTTGATGTTTCTCTTTTATTTCTAATGGGCCCATGTACAATATTACACACAGGCTAAATGTTGCCATGTGATGTGTTGTAGCAGAGTTAGCTTCAAGCTCATTTCCATCTGCATGACGCTCTGTGTCTCTGTAACTTCCTCCTGACTCAGTAACAGGTGTTTAGGTTAGTGCTTTTACAAAGATCGTGAATGTTATTGTAGCTCCTGACTGAAATCTAGTGATATCATTGGATGTTGTTGTTGAATAGAATGAAAGAAGAGGAAGCCTCAGAGCCTCCTTCATGAGGAAATAGACTCTATTTATAAAGGGCCACCAAATCAGGTGTGCAGGACCGAGCCATGAGGATCATCCCAGTGAGAGAAGATGAGCTGAACCATCACATGATCATGTGGCACCATCATATGCACCAACTGCATTTTCACCACTGTTTACATCAGGTTTCGATTTGAACACATCTGATGTTTTCTCTAATCACAGACTACGTGACTGTGGACTCTCAGAGACTCACTGTGAAATTGTGGCCTCAGCTCTGAAGTCCAACCCCTCCCACCTGACACACCTGGACCTGAGCTACAACAACAACCTGCAGGATTCAGGAGTGAAGGTTCTGTGTGCTGGACTGGAGAGTCCAAACTGTAGACTGGAGAATCTGAGGTCAGTTTGTCTGTTGTAGTTTTTGTCTGTGTTCAGGTCAAATGATGTGTCACTTGTTCATTGGTTGAAGATTTCAACAAAGAGCTGGAGGAGAGAAAGGATTCAGTGTTATTAATACTACAAGAAGAAGGTGAGAGCAGACATAGTATTTGTGATGGAGAGAAGTTCTCTGCTTTTTCAAATCTAGATTTTGATCTTCAAATCAGAAACTTGATGAGGATCAAACTCACAGATGTTCTGCTGCTGATCTGAACATGACAGAAGCTGCATCTGTCTTCAACAAATATTTCACCAAGCTGAAGTCACATCAGTGACGATGATGAACAGCAGCAGATGGGAGATTTCTGGAAACATCAAAGGTTTCTAAGGTTCCAGCTGATTTCCAGCTGATTCTTGAAAACACAACCTATTGTGTCCATTTTCACTGTTGATCATTTTATTCTTGGTGTCTGTTCAAACACATTTACAGGCTTCAGTGTTCCAGAAAGTGCTGCTTTTCCTTCCACTGTAGATCTGACATGTCATGTGTCAATCAATACACCTTAAATATCAACATGACAACTTTGACATTTCAGTTGTTTTTATTGGATCTCTTGCAGGACACACACTTTAGTGATCAGATCTTCTAGTGTTCAAAACATTTCTACATTTCAACTGGATTTGATTTGATTTGATTTGATTTGATCATTTCAAGAAAACAAAGCTGTTGGATCTTTGTTCAGGTGACACCAGCAGCTCTACACCTGCACTCAGCCACAGGAGTGTGTGTTCCAAATCACTCTCAGCTATTATGAGTCCATATTGGATTCTTCCAGTGAAAATGGATTTGAATGGGAGAACAACTGGACGTCTTATCTTGTTTGAAGACGTTTCGCCTCTCATCCAAGAGGCTTCTTCAGTTCTGAGACTGTTGCAGGAAAGCCAGGTATTTAAACCCTGAGTGGTGGTTTCGGGTGAAACTAGAGTCACAGGACCACACCCCCCGAAACTGGGGTGAGTGGGGGGGGGGTGGTCATGTGATGTTCCCTCCACTCCCGGTTTCATGAAGCTCTGGAGACATGGAGACATGGAGACATAGAGTCAGGAGTCGACACTCCTGGTTCCATGAGGTTCCTTGAGTCACATTTCCCCAGGTGTGTTTGGGGTTTAAATTTCCTGGGGAGAGCTCCCAGGACTGCATTGTAGGTGGCTGATAGGTGGTGTCTTAGGCCCCCACCTCTATTCAACAACGGTTTCTCTAAGTGGACATAGATGGCTTCTTTTACTCCTCTCTCGAACCATCTGTCCTCCCTGTCCAACACATGGACATTGGAGTCCTCAAAGGAGTGACGGTTTTTCTGTAGATGCAGATGTACAGCTGAGTCCTGGCCTGATGATGTGGCTCTTCTGTGTTGGGCCATGCGCCGGTGGAGGGGCTGTTTGGTTTCGCCTATGTACAGGTCTGAGCACTCCTCATTGCACTGGACAGCATACACAACATTGCTGAGTTTATGCCTGGGTGTTTTGTCCTTATAGAAAGAACATTGTCATTCCATACGTGGCAGGCCTGTCTGAGAAATTCAGAAGGATCTTCCAGAAACATAACATCCGGGTCAACTTCAAACCAGGCCAGACACTGAGACAGAGGCTGGTCCACCCCAAGGACAAAACACCCAGCCATAAACTCAGCAATGTTGTGTATGCTGTCCAGTGCAATGAGGAGTGCTCAGACCTGTACATAGGCGAAACCAAACAGCCCCTCCACCGGCGCATGGCCCAACACAGAAGAGCCACATCATCAGGCCAGGACTCAGCTGTACATCTGCATCTACAGAAAAACGGTCACTCCTTTGAGGACTCCAATGTCCATGTGTTGGACAGGGAGGACAGATGGTTCGAGAGAGGAGTAAAAGAAGCCATCTATGTCCACTTAGAGAAACCGTCGTTGAACAGAGGTGGGGGCCTAAGACACCACCTATCAGCCACCTACAACGCAGTCCTGGGAGCTCTCCCCAGGAAATTTAAACCCCAAACACAACTGGGGAAATGTGACTCAAGGAACCTCATGGAACCAGGAGTGTTGACTCCTGACTCCATGTCTCCAGAGCTTCATGAAACTGGGAGTGGAGGGAACATCACATGACCCCCCCCCAGTTTCAGGGGGTGTGGTCCTGTGACTCTAGTTTCACCCGAAACCACCACTCAGGGTTTAAATACCTGGCTTTCCTGCAACAGTCTCAGAACTGAAGAAGCCTCTTGGATGAGAGGCAAAACATCTTCAAACAAGATAAGAAGTCCAGTTGCCTTATTTTCTACAACCCACAGGATAAAGATGACCTGGATGACTGAGAACCTTCAAAGACAATGGGAGAACAGATTTTTTTCCAGCCAGCCCAACATGTCATAATAAGTTGTGTGTGTGCTGGTTTCAGCACTTTGAACAAGTTGGAGCAGGTTCAACGTGTGAAGTAAGTCAGCAGGTTTTTCTGTCTCATCTTTCTCATTTTTCTGTGCTTCATCAGCTGCTTCAGTCAACATGTGTTTCTAGGTGTTTGTTGTCATGGCAACAGAGTTCAGCCTCACATGTTTGTCGTCCTTGACAACTTGAGCATGGTTAGTAGAATCTCTGAGAAATGTGGCTGCACAACATGAGTTTGTATAGATGGAGCCACAGTGGAGCTGGCAGAGTTGAAGAGGTGGAGTCACTACGTCTGTGTTGAAGCAGCAGCAGCTTCTCATGAATATGTCTGTTTGAACCTGCTTCCTGTTGCTTCAGCTGTTTGACTTTCATTTTCTAAACTTGTTCTTTCTAAACCTTCTTCAGGTCTGAACAGATGATGAAACACTGAACGCTGTCAACAAGGAACTTTGTCCTCAACTCACTTCTTTTATTCTTTACTCAGCTTGGAGGACTGCTGGTTGTCAGAGATCAGCTGTTCTTCTCTGGTCTCAGCTCTGAAGTCCAACCCCTCCCACCTGAGACACCTGGACCTGAGCTGGAACAAGCTGCAGGATTTAGACCTCAAGGATCTGAGTGGTTTTCTGGAGAGTCCAGACTGTAGACTGGAGACTCTGAGGTCAGTTCACTGACTGTTACTGCTGTAGATCTTAAATCTTTATCCCACAACTGAACCTGATTGATCTTCGCACACAACTTGAATCACTGACTTTGATGTGATGAATGAAGGACATTTGAAATAGTTGTTGTCTCATTGTATCCAGTTGTTCTTCTGTTCACTTTCAGCTCATTTCACTCAGTCCTCATCAATAATGTCTGTTGACTTGACTTCAACCTTCAGGGGCTGCTGTCACAAACACGTTAGACTGCTCTGTAGTGTTAGGCCAGTCTTCATTTGAATCTGATTTTAAAGTCAGAGCGTTTGACTCAAATAAAGACTGACTGCTTTGAAGCCATCAAATATGATGTGGGTGGGTGGGTGGGGTTTGTCAACAGGTGTGTGTTCAGTTGAATGTGTGTAGTTTTAGTGTCCTGAGACCTGAGGGGTATTCCAGAAAGAAAGTTTAACAAACTCTGAGTGTCTCCCTGAACTCTGAGTTTTCAGCTCCAGAACAGCTGTTCTGTGATGGTTCAGTCGACTCTCAGTATGTTAACTGTGAGTTGAGCTCATGCCTGATGACCCTTTTTTTTAAGTATATTTTTTGGGCTTTTTGCCTTTAATTGATAGGATAGTTGAGAGAGACAGGAAGTGGGGAGGCAGAGAGAGGGTGAATGACATGCAGCAAAGGGCCACCGGATTTGGAATTCGAACTGTGGCCGGCCGCAGCAAGGACTGTAGCCTCTGCATATGTGGCGCCTGCTCAACCCACCGAGGTATACGGCGCCCCGACGACCCTTTTGATATAGAGTCTATGCTGACGACTAGAAAAAAGCCATCATCAATGGAGCTCGGATACTGTGAGTCACCATGGCAACAGGGGAGGAAACGGGAACCAGACATTTTCTGGAAAAAACTCGACCGCGGCCGTAATAAGAATCACTGACAGAGTTAATGTGTAAGTTTAGATGCAGTCTTTTTCATTTTGAATTGAACATCACTTTCTTTTAAAGGAACAGTATGAAACTCATTTGGCTTTATATTAGCAAAAATCAAATACTGCTTTCATCAATACATATTTACCAAAGTCTAATCACAATCACAAATAAACGAAAGCTTTCTCGTAGCTTAGAATGAGTTGTTTACAAATACATAGGTGGCGATGCACCCAACTGAAGGCTGCCATGTTGCATCGCCATCTTTGAATACAGTAGCTGAAAGGGGACAAACTTGGCTCATCTTTGACGTTTTACCTTTAAATCCCCATGTGTTGTCGGGGGCGAGGAGGAGGAGCAAGCAAAGACAACTGTGTGGATGAAAGCGGCCTGCAGTTCATTCTACTTGGCATTTCCCCTTGAAATGGAGGGCCATGCATACTCGTTGCCCCGTGAGAGGGAAGGCAAACCACCCAAGAAAAGAAAACATGAGCAGGATAAAACCAGAGTCTACATGGTTGTAGCTTTTCCCAGCTGGAGAGAAGGACTTGAAAATAGACATGGAGGTTGCAAGCTTTCTGCTAGACAGGTAATTAAATCTAACAGTGACTGGTGTAATGTTTAAGTCGCATAATTTGCTGTTACTTGCAATATAAAACGGCAGAGACGGCTAGTTTGTTAGTTAGCCTGCATTGGAAAAGCTCCGCTGCAACAGTTCTCAGTTGCTGTTACTCTGCACATAAGTCATAGTAGTAGGCGACCGTGCGTGATGTAACTCTTTCAATCGGATTTTCCAGCGAGAGTTTTTGCTACTACTATACTATACACTAACCCCATTTGCCTCTCTTGTTGTCTTTGCATGGCTTCCAGTCGCTCCTCATCCTCACAGAGTAGTGCATGGGATCTTCCTCTTCCTCTGATCTCTGAGTCTACAGGCCGAGAAAAATGATTTCGCTCTGTTATTTTGTTACATTGTTCGTTTAGAACTAGCACTAACGATTTACTATATCACATTTGTTGGCAAAAATGACCATAGTCTAGCTATTAGCTATTAGCAGTAGCATGGTACCAAATACATGTTAATTATGGAAGACAGGCTTATAACTTATCGGAATTAATAACAAAACAAAATACGTATCGTTCTGCACCTCATCACTTGACAGAAAACTCAAAGTTGTGCATGAAGTTGACATTTTGACACATTCTTGACTCTTCGAAGCTTCCGTTGTGGTGACAACACGCTTAGACCTGGAGGTGCCAGAGAGTACTACTCAGTTGTTTGCATTCTATTAGCGCACCACTAGATGGGAGTAATTCTCACACACTGTGGCTTTAATATGAACCTTTGAGAAAGTGGTTGCATGTTGTTCAATGTCTTTTTTTTTTTATGAAAGTGCAGTCCACTGAAAATGTCTCTGGACTGCTCCTCACTTTGTTTAATATGAGGAATATGAACAAAACCAAAGTAAAGGTTCATTCAGTTGCTATTTCAGCTTGTAGCAGCTTTAACCACCAAAGGATGCTGATTAACACACATCTTGTCTCCTAATATCCTGCTCAGATGAACATGTGAGTTCTACTCAGCCAACAGGAAGAAGGCAGAGGTTGGTGGTCCACCTCCACCACGTCTGACAGAGGCAGAGGAGCCGGTCCTGAGTCAGGTCGCTGGGTGACTAGAGGCTGTGGGTGTCAGTCACCCCCAGGAACCAAGGTCCTACATTAGAGGCAGACACACACTGTCTGTCTACAGACAGAACTAGAAGTTATTTAAGATTTCCCTTCATGCAGCAGCAAATTAGAAACACAGACTTTGAAATGTAGTCGTTGTAATAGAAAACAATGCCTACTAATTGTTACTTTTGTATCTGTAGGAAATAAAGAAAGCCAAATGAAATGTGAATGGTTTCTCTTAGTCTGACTGCTGGAAGGTGATTGATTAACCTGCAAAGTGATCAAAACAAAGAGGATGGTTCAGATCTGAGAGCACATCAGTGGTGATGTGTAGCCTGATATTTGATGTCAGAGAACATTGTTCAGATAAATGACGGACTGTGATGAGAAGTGGTAGGCTACTCTTCAGGGAACGAGAGCTCATCTAAAAGGGACGAATTCTCCTCCTGACGTAAAACTATGTGAGTTGTTTCTGCTTCTACATGATGGGATTGACAAGGAAAGGACAGCCCCTGTCAGACAGCTCCGTCAGGCTCAGGGTTTCTTCAAGTGAACCTGCCAGCCAGCAGGTTAGGTTCACAGAGTCAGTTACCATGGTGACTGACAGAGAGTTCCTGTCATCTCAAGGTTAACTTCCTCTGAGTTTTCATATAACTCGCTTTCTGGAATACCCCTCAGGACCAAGACAGACCTTAGTCCTGGATCAGGACTGGACCTTTTAATTTTGATCCAGTTCAGTCCTCAATCAAAGTGTTGGAGTCAGTGTTTAGTCCAACATGTCTGATCAGATATTGATTCTATATTGACAGACTGTCCTGAGGTCAGCAGCAATGATCAATCACTTTTGACATGAAGAGGTGTATGAATCTTGTTCTTCTTTTATTCTTTATTTAGATTGAAGGAGTGCAGTTTGTCAGAGATCAGCTGTTCTTCTCTGGGCTCAGCTCTGAAGTCCAACCCCTCCCACCTGACAGAACTGGACCTGAGCTACAATGACCTGCAGGATTCAGGAGTGAAGGATCTGAGTGGTTTTCTGGAGAGTCCAGACTGTAGAGTGGAGACTCTGAGGTCAGACTCCATGTTTTATTTCTGTGCTCAGATGAATGTGATGTGAAAGTTGTGTTGACACTGAGCTGCAGACATGAGGCTGATATTCTACTGATCCACACTGAGGATCTCCATGGTGACATCTGTTTTCTTCTTCTCTGCTTTTAGTCCACTCACTGTTTCTCTTCACATTTCACCTCAACTACACAAACACATTGACTGTGTCAGACAATAACTGATCTATAATCAATAGCTGCTGGTTCCACCTCTTTCCTCAGGCTCTGTGCATTATCATCAACATGAATGTTGACATTATGAATGGAGCCAAAGCAGTTCCATTAACACCCTTTGTGTTGAACATGAGCAACAGTTGAAGTGTATTAAAGGTGAGTGAAGCGGACCTCCCCTCAACGCCACGGCTGTTAACAAGGAAAGCTGACACATTTAAAGTCCAAACACTTCGTGGATTGAAGATAAAAATAAGTTGTGTTAAAAGACACAAAGAAGACACACACAGCAAGACAGTGGACAAAGTGTCTGCGGTTTGTGAGGAGTGGATTTCATTCATTTTTTCTGATGCAAAGAAAGGAGCCGCCGCGCTCCCATTCAAACAAAGAAGCAGTGCAGCGCACATGTGCTCAATAACAGTGGATATTGTTGTTTGCTGTGGCTCAAATATATTGATGCAAAGTTGGAATTCAGTGTGAATCAAATCTATCCACCTGCGTGTTACGATATCTGTCAGTGGAAAGGCTGATGAGACGCTGCTGATAAAAACAATGATGTCATGACGGGGAAAGCTTGTCGTTGTGACGTGTAAAAAGAATGAAATGAATCATGTGTTGGAAGCTGGGGAAAGTAAAGAGAGTCAACAAACATGTTGAAGCTTTCAGTAAGTACTTGGAAGAGTTTATGGAGCTACAAGTGTCTGTACAAAATCTTATTTCAAGTGAATAAGAAAAGGAAGCGGATCATGTGTGTTATGTATTTTGGTTTATTATAGGACCCTTAGTTGGCATGCACCAGATGCATGATGGGTAACCCCGCGATGTTGTTGTCTCCAGGGTCAGTTAGAGCAGCCATGTGCTTATGTTATGCTGAGCAAATAAAACCATTAACATTACGTCATGGTCCGAGAATTAATTGTTATATGGAGTAACAGAAGGTGAAAGATATAACAAAAGTGGCGACGAGGGTGTCTGGACCGGCGCATGTTGTCCGCTGCGGAGGGAAGTTTTTTTTTTTCTCTCTGCTTTTCCTCATGACTGCTCGGAGCTAATGCTAACCGCTAAGTGTGTCGGCGCAGCCAGCTTCGAGGAGAGGAGCGGACCGGTGAACAACCGCCAGTGATAATACCGTGAGTTGGCAAGAGGGAGCCAGCTGCAAAAAGGAGCAGTGCCATAACCAGGAGCTTTGAAGGAAATGGCTGGAGTTATCGGCTCGGTTGGTCCCTTTGATGATAGCTTGGAGCAATGGAGCTCATATACGGAATGGTTTGACTATTTTGTGGCAGCAAATGGAATCAAAGATGACAAGCTTGTGCCCACTTTTTTAAGTGTGACTGGACCAAAGACTTTTAACCTGCTTTGAAATCTCCTGCAACCTGATAAGCTAGGAAGCAAAACATACAAGCAAATTGTGTACACACTGACGGCACATTTTTCCCCAAACTCTCTGGTCATTGTGGAACGATTCAGGTTTCACGGACGCAGTCAAGAAGAGGGTGAGTCTGTCGTCATGTTTGTGGCAGCTTTACACAAATTAGCTGAGCATTGTGAGTTTGGATATGTCCTGGATGACTCATTGAGAGACAGACTTGTGTGTGGATTGAGAAACGAAGAAGTTCAGAAGAATCTCCTCACTGAAAGTGATTTGACCCTTGAAAAAGCCATTAATATTAGTGTAACCATGGAGATGGCGTCTAAAGAGGTCCAGCAGCTACATGCCACAGGGAGAGTGCACAAACTCGGCACCACCAGCTCAAATGCTCAAGGCCCATGTTTTCGCTGTGGCAAATCTGCTCACTTAGCATCTGTGTGCTGGTGTAAGGAAAAAAGGGCCACGTGGAACAAGCATGCAGAAACAAAAAGAGTACAGACAGGCTCAAAGACTGAATACAAAAAGGACAATGTAAAGTGCAAGAAGAAAAGACATGTTCACACAGTCAAAACCCAGATGGAGAAGGACAGTGATTCCTCAGAAGAGGGGATGTCTGCTAGTGTTAACACTGTGTGAGTGATGAGTGTGGATGAAGGATCAGATGGGTTCTGGACTCATGCTAAGCTGGAAGGACATTCAGTGAAAATGCAAATAGACACGGGATCAAAGGCATCAATAGTGTCTTACAAAACATACAGGAAATGCCTGAAACACCTTCAGCTTCGACCTTCAGACACCATTTTCAGACACCACTGGACACCCAGTGCACATGAAAGGGATGACGGATGTACTGGTACAGTGTAACCGTCAGAGACACTTCCTGTCTACATCACCAAGATAAACTACACAGCCATAATGAGACGCGTATGGCTAAAGAAAATCCGTCTCAACTGGCAGGAGGTGAGGAAGCTATCACCCTCTTCCACATAATTGTAGTCAATACTAAAAAATAGGACCAGGTCTTCTGTGATGAGTTAGGTAGCATGAAAGACATTACTGTGAAGCTACATGTCAAACCTGATGCAAACCTGTGTTCCTGAAGGCAAGACCAGTGCCTTACGCCGTTAGGCCGAAGGTGGGATCACCTCGGCCCCGCTTTGTTTCAGCGTTCAATAGATCAGATCCTCAGTGGCTTACCTGGAGTACAATGTTACCTCGACAACATTCTGTGTACTAGAGCCAACTATGAAGAGCATCTGTGTAACTTAGACGCTACGCTTCAAAGGCTGGAGAAATATGGGCTTAGAGTCCGCAGGGATAAGTGTGAGTTCTTTAAGCCATCTGTGGAGTATCTGGGACATGTGATTGATGCGGCAGGACTTCACACTACACTGTCGAAAATCACAGCCATCGTGGATGCACCCCCACCTCAGAACATCAGCCAACTGCAATCCTTCTTAGGATTATTGAACTATTACGGACGATTCATTCCAAACTTAGCATCACTGCTACAGCCACTGCATGAGCTGTTGTGCAAAGACAAAATGTGGAAATGGACAGCAAACTGCCAAGAAGCGTTCCAGAAAGCTAAAGATGTGCTGACAACTTCACCAGTCCTGACTCACTTCAACCCATCACTGGCACTGCAGCTTGCTTGTGACGCGTCTCCGTACGGAGTAGGGGCAGTTATTTCACATGTAATACCAAACGGGGAAGAAAAGCCAATCGCTTTTGCATCCAGAATGTTGAACAAGGCAGAGTCTAATTATGCACAACTGGAATGAGAGGCGTTAAGCATCGTTTTCGGGGTCCGTAAATTTCATCAGTACTTATATGTATACTTATATTAAAACCCGTGTCAAATACCACAGACATCTTTTACTTCAAAGAGATGACAAAAGCACCTGTTTCTGCTGTACAGGTCAAAAAGGAGACTCGCAACGACCCAGAAATGTCAGCAGTCATGGACATGGTGGTTAAAGGTTGACCTGCTGGTGACGATCCACGTCTGAAGTCCTACCTAGGGAGGAGGTTGGAGCTTTCTGTCCAGTCAGGGTGTTTGCTATGGGGAGGCGGATGATTATTCCGCGATCACTTCGTGCACAAGTGTTGCAGCAACTATATGCAGGACACAGTTGAATCGTGAGAATGAAAGAAATGGCGAGAAGCTACTTTTGGTGGCCAGGCATGGACAAACAAACCGAAGAGATGGATACAATTTGCTCATCGTGCCGCAAAGTAAGGAACAAACCTCCACCAGCTCCTCTTCACCCCTGGGAGTTTCCGTAGGAGCCGTGGCATCGAGTGCACATTGATTTTGCAGGACCATTGGAGGACAGAATTTTTCTGGTCGCTGTCGACGCCCACAGTAAATGGCTGGAAGTAGCTATAATGAGATCAACCACGACAGGGAAGACCATTGAAAAGCTTGGAGAAATGTTAAGTCGTTTTGGATCTCCTGCACAACTAGTCTCTGACAATGGTCCCCAACTTGTTTCTCAGGAAATGTCTTCATTCCTACAGGCGAACGGAGTGCAACACATCATGTCAGCTCCCTTCCACCCTGCAACTAATGGCCTTGCTGAAAGGTTTGTTCAGGCTCTAAAAAACGCACTAAAAACATCACAGGGACAAGAGATGCTACATCAAAGATTACACAACTTCCTGTTGAACTACAGGAACACTCCACACGCCACCACAAAAACATCCCCTGCTAGCCTGATGCTAAGGAGAGAGCTGCGTACCACCTTTGACCTTCTTAAGCCCACAACGGTGAAAGAGACAGTTCAAGGTCAGCAGGAGAAACAGATACAACGCAGAGAACGTCAGGCTGAGAACAGAGTTTTCACATCTGGAGAAATTGTGTTAGCAAGGAACTACAGTGGAGGACCAAAGTGGAGTCCAGCTACTGTCATCGCACAGACCGGACCAGTTTCTTACACTGTCCAGACAAACGACAGTGTCTGGTGAAGACATCTTGATCAACTCCTGTCAACTTCATCCATGTCATCAGAGCTGTCTCCTGGATGTTCATCAGATGCACTTGTCCAAGAACCAGTTTTCCCTCACATACCGGTGCAGCAGTCCACTACACCAGAGACAGTTACCCCCACTGCAGATGTTACTGTAGATGGGACAGGGACACCTATTGTGGCATCAGTTCCTAAAGACACTTTGCCATCAATGGACAAAAAGACTGATGTTTCTGCAGGGCGCAGATATCCCGCAAGAGAGCGACGACCCCCTGCACGTCTGGATTTGTAGTGTAGTTTAGAGACTGACCCAATCATCAGGGGCAGAATAATCCCCTTGGGAACAGTCCAGAGATCAAGGCAGTCTACCCTCATCCCTGAGTGAGAGGTCAGAATTGGTTTTCTGGCTTTCCTGTTACAGTCTCAGAACTGAAGAAGCCTCTTGGATGAGAGGCGAAACGTCTTCACACAAGATAAGAAGTCCAGTTGCCTTATTTTCTACAACCCACAGGATAAAGATGACCTGGATGACTGAGAACCTTCACAGACACATGGCTGCTCTAACCGACCCTGGAGACAACAACATCGTGGGGTTACCCATCATGCATCTGGTGCATGCCAACTAAGCAAGGCTCCAAGCATAGCCGCCAGCCCCCCCTCCTCATCCTCCTGTGCCTCTACTGCAGGCTTAAAGGAACTTGGGGCGGGATCAAGAAATAAGACTCAATACTGACACGACGGCCGTTGCGCGTACCTGCAGCCATCAGTTAAGCTGGCGCGGGAGCGCGCATGAACTCTTCACTGCAGAGCAGCTGATGCTGTGACATGTTACTTACGTTACTTAAGTGATACATTACTTCACTGGCTGTTCACGTGACGGGGATGGGAATGAGATAAGAGCCGGTGCTGTGTATATTTACTAACGATTTGGTTTCAGACTAAAGGACCATGGAAAATGCGCAGTCTGTAACGTTGTAATGTTACACAGTGGTGGACTAAGTTATGCACATTAGGTCACCCCGAGTCCTCGACCATCTCATCTGAGTTTAAGATCAAGCTCTAAACATGAGCTGTAGTGTTTTCTTACCTGGTTACTAGGAAATAAGCCATGTCCACATCTGTCTGCAGTCCCAGTTCAAGCTGAAGCTGCCTCCATGGCTCGAATGCATATCCAGTATTTATTCGGTGCCAGACCAGCTTTTGTCCTAATTGCGTTTTGATTGACGAGATGCCGCTGATAAAACGGCGAAGGTAATGGAGCGTTTGCTGTAAAAACCCTCCTAGGGTGGGTAATTAATGGCCCACTTGGGCACAGGGAGGACAGAGTGACCTGAGCAATTGTCATCCTGTATGGGTTAACAGGATAGCCATCGCCAACTTGGAGGAGCTCCTAACCCAGCAGTACAACCAAGACTTTGCAGAACAGCATTACGAACAAAAAGAAATGTCAGTGGAGGACAAGAGGTTCATGAACATCTCGGACTCAGCAGTGCTTAAAGATGGACACTACTAGCTCAAGTTGCCTTTTCGTGAGCCAGATGTGACCATGCCCAACAACAGGCATATGGCACTGCAAAGAGCACAACAGCTGCTGAAAAGGTTCAAACGAGACCAAACATTCCTGGAGGAACACCAAGCATTTATGCAGGATGTTCTGGCAAAAGGATATGCTGAGGTTGTACCACAAGAGCAGTTGGTAACTGAAAGTGGCAAAGTGCGGTATATACCACATCATGGGTCTGTACCACCCATGCAAAAAGAAACTGCGTGTGGTGTTCGACTGTGGAGCCACATTTCATGGAACTTCTCTGAATGGAGAATTGTTGCAGGGTCCAGATTTGACCAACAAGCTTATTGGCAAATCGCTAAATGGAGACCTCAATAAAGAATGTGTTGAGCATAGGATGATAGTTCACATTTTTGGAGCTGTATCCTCACCCAGCAGGTGGGTGGGATGAGAATATCCCGACAGGACATGCTGACAAAAGCCGACACAGTTTTCAATTCACTTGATGCTTTTTAAATGTCAGCTACAACCACACACCTGCTACTGGACACTTTTTAAGTTTGTTTTTGCAGGACACATGCTTTAGTGATCAGATCTTCTGGTGTTAAAAACATTTCTACATTTCAACTGGATTTGTTTCTAGACGTTTGTTGTCATGACAGCAGAGTTCAGCCTCACATGTTTGTTGTCTTTGACAACTTGAGCATGGTCAGTAGAATCTCTGAGAAATGTGGCTGCACAACATGAGTTTGTATAGATGGAGCCACAGGTGGAGCTGGTAGAGTTGAAGAGGCGGAGTCACTACGTCTGTGTTGAAGCAGCAGCAGCTTCTCATGAATATTAATGTGCTGTTTTCTCTCTCCGGATGGGACTGTTTGAACCTGCTTCCTGTTGCTTCAGCCGTTTGATTTTCATTTTCTAAACTTGTTCTTTCTAAACCCTCTTCACCTCTGAACAGATGATGAAACACTGAACACTTTGTCCTCACTTCTTTTATTCTTTATTCAGATTGGAGAGCTGCAGTTTGTCAAAGATCAGCTGTTCTTCTCTGGTCTCAGCTCTGAAGTCCAACCCTCCCACCTGAGATACCTGGACCTGAGCTGGAACAAGCTGCAGGATTTAGACCTCAAGGATCTGAGTGGTTTTCTGGAGAGTCCAGACTGTAGACTGGAGACTCTGAGGTCAGTTCACTGACAACTTGAATCACTGACTTTGATGTCATGAATGAAGGACATTTGAAATAGTTGTTGTCTCATTGTATCCAGTTGTTCTTCTGTTCACTTCAGCTCATTTCACTCAGTCCTCATCAATAATGTCTGTTGACTTGACTTCAACCTTCAGGGGCTGCTGTCACAAACACGTTAGACTGCTCTGTAGTGTTAGGCCAGTCTTCATTTGAATCTGATTTTAAAGTCAGAGCGTTTGACTCAAATAAAGACTGACTGCTCCATCAAATATGATGTGGGTGGGTGGGGTTTGTCAACATGTTCAGTTCAGAACATGTTGACAGAACTGGACCAGAGCTGTTATTGTCCCTCCAGGGGAAATTTGATTACAACAATAACAATAACAAATAAATAAACAGTCTTAAACAACAACATTGAGGTGTACAGCACAACCAACCTGATAAGAACAATCTTAAAGTGAGTAAAAAAGAAGCATCAAAAAGAGTATAAGAAGAGTATAAAGGACTGGGGTGAAGAAGTGAAACCTGTCATCAAGTTAAAAGGCCAGCAGGATTAAGAAATGTGCAAGTTGACTGCATTGATTGCACATGGAACAAAGGAAAATTTCTACCTATTCGTTGGTGCCCCTGGTAGCTTATATCTCCGTCCAGACGGCAGAGATGTGAATTCCTCCAACAGTGGGTGATCAGACCAAGACAGGATGGACCGAGCCTTCTGTAAGGCTCGTCTGTCGAAGCTCTCTGAGAGAGAGAGCTGCTGCATGCCAGTTATCTTATTGGCTTCTCACACAATTGTGAACAGATGATTTTTGTTTTTAACTGACAGGTTTCCATCAAATGAACTGACTCAATAAAAGATCTGCAGATTAAAAACATCAAGGTCTTATCAACATTAAAGGATTTTAGTCTGCGCAGAAAGTAGAGTCTTTGCAGGCCCTTTTTGCAGATTGTTGAGGTGTTGAGGTCATGTGTCAAGTTTTTATCAATCACTGTCCCCAAGTATTTGTTGGAATCCACCATCTCCACTGCTGTACCCTTGATAATGGTTGGCTGAGCTGGTTGTGGTGTTTTCAGTTGAATGTGTGTAGTTTTAGCTTCCAGAGACCAGGACCAAGAAAGACCTTAGTCGTGGATCAGGACTGGACCTTTAAACTTTGATCCAGTTCAGTCCTGAATCAAAGTGTTGGAGTCAGTGTTCAGTCCAACATGTCTGATCAGATATTGATTCTATATTGACAGACTATCCTGAGGTCAGCAGCAATGATCAATCACTTTTGACATGAAGAGGTGTATGAATGTTGTTGTTCTTTTATTCTTTATTCAGATTGAGGAGTGCAGTTTGTCAGAGATCAGCTGTTCTTCTCTGGTCTCAGCTCTGAAGTCCAACCCCTCCCACCTGACAGAACTGGACCTGACTGGAAACATGCTGCAGGATTCAGACCTGAAGGATCTGCGTGATCTCCAGAAGAGTCCAGACTGTAGACTGGAGACTCTGTGGTCAGTCACATCTGTAACTCATGAAGGAAAAGTGTTTTTGGGCAGTTTAACTGGTTTCTGGAGTTTTTCTTTTTCATCATAACATAACTTAGATCCACAACAAGACATTTAGACATATAGACATAGACATATAGACAGGATGTCATAGCTGAAGTTAAATGAAACAAATGATTGAATGAAGAAACAACAAGACAAGAAACAAAACCAACAGAGTGTTGAGGCTGGCCCAACAGAGTCCCTTTGTTTTTCTGGACAAACTACCTTCCAGCATATGCAGTGGATCACCTTTAGTGGAAATGATCAATTGAGTAGTTTCTGTGTGAAATGTCAACAGCCAATCAGATGCTGTGGTCCCACAGGCACTTGGTAAATTTGAGCTGTAACATGAGCTGACAGGTAACAGGAGGAAATCCCTCACTGAAGTGTTGGAGCAGTGATGCTGCAGTAAATGCTGGACATTTCACTTGAGTTCAGTGTCATTTCAGTCTTTGTTCATATTTCTACACAGTTGCTGCACATTGAAATCAAACACAGCAATATAGTGTGAAAAGGTGTGAAGGTGTGCAGCTGAAGCTCCAGCTGATTCCACCTCCCCTCTCTACACAATGTTACAGGAAACAGCAGCACTCTCACTACAGGCCAATGTCCAGTCACTCAACTACTGACTAACAACACTGACACATCTGGTCTGAACAGGACTGAAGTGGCTGCTGCATCACTGACTCAAGAGTCTGTCATTCATCACCTCTCCTCTGTCTGTGTGTAGGTGGTGACTGCCAGATGAACCAGAGGAAGTGGAGGTGACTCCCAGCGCTGCAGTCTGAACTGATCTGAGAACAGCTCCACTGTCACACACAGATTCCAGTCCACCATCATCCCTGTGTGTCCTCTGGACCTGACAGAGCATCATCAGTGCCTCTGGACTCAAAGCTCATAAAGCTGCTCTGAGCTTCACCTGTGAATGTTCTATTCCTGTGTTATGTTCTCCTCCCTGTCTGAGGGGGCGCTGTCCTTTGCCCTGTTTCCATTGGGCCTTTTTTTCTTGATTGGAGCCCAGTCTGATGTGACCATGTCACCATGGGAGAAGCAGCCTGATTCACCTGCTGCTGGGAACGGACATGGCTTCACCCAGCTCTCGGAGCCAAACTTTGTTTGAAGCTTTTACTGACTGTGAAAGTTTAGTTGCTCCAGATTGTTGAAGACTCAAAAAATGTACATTCATTCCACCTGAGAATACAAACCAACAGCTGCAGCCACACTGAAGCCACTGAAGGATGGCTGAAGAGGGAGCTTATGGAAATCCATGATAATTTCCTTTGTCTCTGAGGTGCTCAGCATGAGGCAGTTTTTGTGAGTCCAGTTGCTGAAGGCTTTTATCAAATCCCTATATTCAGATTCCTGTCAATTCCTAATACATGCCACAGTAGCAGTGTCATCTGAGTATTTCTGGAGTGGCAGGACTCAGAGTTGTATTTAAAGTCTGCTGTATACAATGTGAACAGGAATGGAGCCAGGGCAGTGCCCTGTGCAACACAAACACTCATCCCTTGTGAGCTTGACATCATGTTTTAATATTAAGTCAACAATTTTTGATTTTTCAGTTGCTCTCACTTGAATTTATAAAGCTGTTAAACCGTGATTAGTTTGAGGCCAATTAGCAGCACACATATTGTGCACATATATTTTAATAGTTGAATGAACTAACAATGGCTGTAAAAATATGTTTTTATGTTCATATGTTCCATAAAATGAACTGTGTTCACTTCACACAACAAAATCATGAACTTACAACAAGAACTGCAGAGTTATACTGGACACAAGGATGTTGTGCTGTCTCAACATCAAACTGACTGAATTTTAAACTTGTGCAAACATACTGTAGCACCCCTGTGGGCTCAGGACACAAAGACTGTGGGAGTTTGGTTAGAGCTGCAGTCATGGATCAATAATGTATCTGTAAACAAGTGATGTGATAATGTGTTAATTTATTCATTTATTCTGTGGTTGAACTGGGAGTGATGGTGTGTGTGCTGGGAGAGACTCTGCTCTGTTAAAGAATTGACCTGTGACATGGTATTAAGACCATGTCACAGTACAATTACAAAATGTCACCAGAAGTTCAAGGTTTCTGTTAATTGTACAAAGTATTTGATCATTGGATTAAAACACTGTGTTCTACTGATAGAAATCTCTGGTCGATGTGTAGGGGAGGAAATATTTAGAGACATTTATCTATTATCTCCCCAACACGTACTCTGTCTTTCCGATGTTAGGAGGAGGTTTTTATTAAAGTAAGCAATTAATTCATTAATCTGACTCAATTTACTTAAATT
>JAFELL010000753.1:0-41715 GCA_019059645.1 Caranx melampygus
CCATGGTGAGTCATACCTAATTGGTGTGTAGCTGTCAATAGCACAGGTATTTCAAGGCAGTAGCCCGCAGCCCACATTAAAGCCAGACAGACACAGAGAGTAAAATAGGCTGGAAGCCCTCACTGGTTTAGCTTTAGAGAAAGAGCAGAGCTTAGAGCTGTGCTTCTTTATCTGTTAATTTGTTTTTCAGTGTCCCCATCTCTGGTGTTTTCCATTTCTCTTGGAGCCCACTGGCAACTGCGTGTCCAAATTAGCTTGTAGGGCAGAAATTGTTGCACAGAAGGTTACACAAGCAAACAAACAAACAAGCAAGCCAGCTGAAGGGATTGTGTGAAGCCTACATTACGGTTGAGGACCTATTGCCGAGACTTCCCTCCTCTTAAATGTGGATCTCTGCGATGGATTCCAGATAACCTCCACCAGTGCTGTCATGCTAATTTAACATCGTACGAGAGCAGCAGTCTCAGTCGGTGTTTCTCTTTATTTAATGAAAGAAGACATGGTGACCTAGAGTTTAGGGTTGTACTCTGGTGTGGGTCTGTTGTCATGTTTTGCTTGTTTGTTTCATCTGATGTGAACTTGTCCATCAGTCTTGTTTTTACATGGCTCTGTGTTTCTCTTCTGCATATACGTACCAACTGCACCTTTAACCTGTGACCTGTTTGTTGAATGAATTGTTGTTCATGGTTCTGGTACAACTTTCGCATTCAGATCAGTACAGAATGAGGCCTATTTGCCGTTGTGTGTAGATCTTGTGGTTTTTAATACACTTTTGATTGACAAAAACTGCATATTTGTCGACAATGACACTGATGTAGTTTCTGTCTGATGATTTGTTGTACATGGTGGTTTTCCTGTACATGTATTAGACATGTTTTCAGTCCTGTCCCTTTCAGTGATGGTATGGATTAAAAAGGAAATCTACCTTTAAAAATAAAGCTGCACTATTGCTACCTGTTTTGTTTAGATCATGTAAAGTGAATTACTCTAAGTGTCAGTGCTCATCATAAAAGTTTTATGGGTTTGTCGATCTGTGTCATATTAAAGGCAAATTGTAATATGCATAAAAAAGACTCATGGCAGTATCATCACTGTGTGGCAGCTCCTCTCAGTCAGTTTATGACAATGTTTTATTCACATTCAGATTTTTTCCCCAGTCTTTTACTGTTCCCCGTGCGGTCATCACATTATAGTCTTTTTTCTTCTCTCCCGCTCCTGCAGTGATGGATGGCAGACCGTACGAGGTTGTGGAGGGTATGAGCAAGAAGCAGAGGGAGGAATCACGATGAAGCTGCAATCAGAGGTGGTCAAATCCTTTGACGACTACTACCTGAAGCTGCGGCTGGACACCACACCAGGAACCCCTGGTTCCCCGAGTTCTGGCAGTACCGCTTCCAGTGCCGTCTGCCGGTCACCCACAGGAGAACAAGAACTACAAGAAAGTCTGTTCCGGTGGGTGACAACAGAAAATTCATGTTTTTATTGTTTTTAAATAAGAGGCGACTCTTGTAGCAGATCACAGACAGTTATTTTTTTCATGTAATGCATTTAGCTGTCAGTAAGAGGAGTGGGTTAAATCTGACCTGTGTGCAAAACTGAATAATAATAACAAACACTGTGTATTTTTATTCCCTCTTTTTTCCTCCCTGAATATTTCCTCCCTTTGCTCTCAAAAAGGTGATCACGGTAAATTGAGTTCTTGACTTGTTAACACTTTAATCACAATTCAAAATTACTCGCAACAAATCTAATTAAATCTAAAAAAAGTAAGAACATGAACACTGCAGTCAAAGTAATATTAAACAATCACTCACATGCTTTTAATCAAATGATAATGGAATCAATTAGTGGTTTGTGATGACTGTTGCTATCTTAGAGCAGTGCAGTCATAGTTTGCTTCTCTACTGTCTTTGTACCAACCTGTACATACCTCTTTTATTCCAAAGACCTTCAGGTGGTAAGTGCATTTTTCTAGCCATTACCATGGTGATGATTCTTTATGAAAACTGCACCTGCACTCTGTAAGCGTTTGACTGCTCCGAACAGAAAGAGTTTGACTGATGCGTCACTAAAAACAACACACTCTCTAACGTCTTGAATCTGATTTAGTCAAATGGGGAGACGTCTTCATCCTGGCAGTGTAAGGCTCTCATCCGGAGGGAGGATTGCATCAGTCAAACTCTGATGCAGAGCACAGGGATTGTCTGTACTGTATGAGGAATAAAAAAAAAGAAAAAGGCCTTACACTTTGGAAAAAACTGCACAATGGAATGGCTCACCATGCACACACACTGTTCACCCAAACAGCTGTAACACTGAAAAACATGTTATTTAGATGAGTCGCACCTTTTATTTTCTACTCTACTGTATATGCATGTTGATGTGATAGACGTTGTGTGTTTTAAATGCACTGTCTGTGAGGGAAGAGAAATGTAAATCATCTTAAACACTGGGGGAATAGTTTTTTTTTATATGAAAAAGCACAGAGTTGCACAGTGTCTACTTTAATACTAAGGTTTGGCTGTGGGACAGTGCCTTTAGATGGCTGATGATGGTGGAGCACAACTGGCATTTTGAGTCTTGGAGTTTTCCCAGACAGCAGTTGTTCTCCACATCTGTTTCTTATTAAGCTTTGGACATCTTGTTGTGATTTCTTTGTATGCTAATATATTTTGCTGCAAAAGAGGTTGTGTCTTTGCAGTTTATTCCCTGTGTCTGGTTTTAATTTCATTGTGTATTGTGGAAACACCAGATTTTTTGCAGCACAATATTTATTACCTTTATTCCCACAGTTTAACTGCCCCCTGAATGCATCATAACGCACACAGATTAACTGTTTGATGCCCTCTTTTTTCCCTCTCTAACAGGAATGAAAGTCCTGCATGAAAACTATGTTCAGGACAGTAAGATGGGCTTTGTCATCAATGCCATCTATGCCATGGCTCATGGGCTGCATGATATGCACAAGAGTTGTGTCCGGCAGACGGGGCTCTGTGAGGCCATGTACCCCATCGATGGCAGCAGCTTCTGGACTACCTCTTGAAGACGTCCTTCAGAGGAGTCGGGAGAGGAGATTTATTTTGACGAAAACGGAGACACCCCATGAAGGTAAGAGATGAAGAGGATGATAGAACATGCATGCAATGCAGGACGATGAATGAACAGAGTTCAGGCAATCAACTTGGTTATAATCTGTGAATTTCTCTCTTCTCGCACTCTCCTACTCATTAGCACACGTGCAAATGCGTACACTGTGCAACCCATCTTGAACACGCAAGGATGTAATTAGTTTGGACTGGAACAGATTTGGTGGATTGTCCGCCGCGGCAGCCACTTTCATCTCTTCTCAGTCCACAGACAGCATTTGACAGTCAGAAAACACAGCCGTGTCATTCCTCCATCAGCTAGAGGTCAGGTAGAGCACACCCTGCCTCAGTATAAAAATGAGCCACAGTGTGCACTGGCATGAGCTCTCTGTGTCACACTAACAGGGTTGTAAGCCGTTTAAGTGACTTTGGATAAGAAAAAAGGTTTTACTAAGCCGTGGAATCGTTATCATTAAATTACCTGTCCTCTCACCCTCTCCCCTCCCCCCTCCTCCTCTCTGATCCTTAACACCACTCTGTTTTACTCTGTGCCACATCTCGTCTTATTTTCTCCTCACTTATGCAATAAATTAATTTCCACTCACTGTGGTCCTCCGACTCTCTCCCTCTCCCGTCCAGGTATGACATCATGAATCTCCAAAGTGTGGGTGATGGTCGCTATGACTATATAAATGTGGGCTCCTGGCATGAAGGCATCTTGAGCATCGATGACAACAAGCTGTGGATGAACAGCATGACATGGTGCGCTCGGTCTGCAGCGAGCCCTGCTCCAAAGGACAGATAAAGTAGGAACTCGAATGCCCCTCAGAGCAAACTTTTTATTCTTAGATTAACTCTGCCAGAGTTAATTTAGTCTGAAAATCTGTAGCCTGGAAAATCAATAGTCATTAACATTGGATAGTGATAGTGCAGTGTGACTCTGGAGCAACTGCCCAAAACTACTTAAAGGTTCATCAACTCTAAGTGCCGCTGTGTGTTTAAGTAAATCCAGGAGAGCTAAATTAACTCTGCTAACTTCTGCTAGCTAATGCTCTGTGTAACAAGTAGATGAGTTTGGTCAGGCGTACACAAACAACAAGTTTCACAAAGTGCTTTGTCAATTCCTGTTGAGAAATGTCCTTTCCAAGTTGTCTCTAAGGCTGTACTTAACACTGCACTGCTAAATGCCCAATGCTAATGCTGTATGCTAACATTTATATTAAGCAGACTATGCACTCTGAAATTGTAGGGGACCTCCGTATAGAGCTGTGACCAAAGCAGAGAAAAACGGCCGACATAGTTTCTCCTTTAAGCCACCATCATAGTTAAACTGTGCTAACATCTCAACTCGATGAACTGAAATTTTCACCTGACCATGGTGTCGACTGTTAAGGATGTTAGTGAAGTCTATTAATTTCACCACACACAGAAACATCAGGAAATGTGCACTTGTTTCTGGAACAAGCATGTATTTAACCCATACAGTACATCTGTGTAATTTTTTGCGAATCCACTACCTGCTTGGAGCAACAGCGAGTCAGGAGATCAATAAAACCTTTAAGATTCATTCCTATCTGAACCAAATTTGATGACAACCAAATGGTGTTCAAGACGTGTCACTACAAAAACCAAAATGTAATTCTCATGGTAATTAAAATCAGCAGCAACACAAAGTCATCAGGACTCATCAGGTCCCTGTGGCCCATGGGTATCTAAATTTCATGGCAATCCACCATGTATTTGCTGGGATATTTCATTTTGCATCAGTGGTAGACCAGCTGAGCTGCCAACATTGTCATCCATAGATAATGCCGCTGGTGTGGCTAAAAATAAGCAGATTTCAATCAGTTAGGACAGACGGTATTTCCCCTGTGCTCTCAAATAATTGTCTTTACTGGTAACTATGTCACCACTTGGATTTTATTTGCAGTTCTTGCAATAAATCTCAATGCTTTGCATTTGTTCTCTTTGGCTGTCATCCAGCGCATCCTCAGCTGCAGTAAACTTTTAAGGATGTTACTCAGGGATGTCCTACATTTTGGATTCATTTTTCATCAATTACTTATATACAAAAACGCTTCTTGAAGGAGAAGGGATTCACAAGCTCAGTCCCATCAAGCATGATTGAGAAAGATTCTGACTTATAAAACGTCCTTGTATTTTTCAAAATGACTTTTACTTCAAAACTGAATCATGATGTGCTACATGGACAAAATGTATGGTTGCATAAGATGTACTAATGAATCCCTGTGCTGTTCACCCCCACCTGGCTAAGGGGAAGGGCCAGTTCACAGCGGATAATATAATCTGTATTGAGCCCGGTTGTAGAATGCCCTGTTTGCTTCATCTGGGCTGATTGTTTTCAGTCTAGCTATACACTAAGTCGCCCTGAGGGAGGGTGCATCCTCTCTCCTGGTTGCTCATGCTTCCCCCTCGATCTGCTTTGTTTCCTGCCCCACTTATCACCCTGCTTTACATATCACAGTGCTGGTAACAGCTTCTCGGAGCCGAATGTAAATGCAACTGGCCTTGTTTTATAAACCGCATGTCTGGGCTCAAGAGAAAAAAAACTGCACCAACATATCCCCGTCTTTGATATCCCCTTCATGCTGATTACTTATTTAAGTTGCTTTGGGTGTGATGTGCTTCTTTATCACTGTTGATTAGTCACGTTGTTCCCGGTGACTAAGATGCCCGTGACCTCTGTTGTTGATGTCTGGCCTCTGTGTTGCAGGTGATTCGAAAGGGCGAGGTGAGCTGCTGTTGGATCTGCACCACGTGCAAGGACAATGATACGTCCAGGATGAGTTTACATGCAAAGCCTGTGAGCTGGCTGGTGGCCCGATGATGACTGGCAGGTAGGAGACAGAAAAATAATCTCCTCATACTTTTGTGAACAATATTCATCCAACTTTTCATCACCCCACATTTATTAATTTCCTCATGTTACATATTACCTACCTTGTGCCACATTTATGTCTCAGCACAAACACTTTTTTCCAACCATTTTGTGCTTTCGAAACCCCCCCCCCCATCAGCCTCTTCATACTTCACACCCTGACACCTCCTTTTGCAGATGCTTTCATCTTCCCGATCCTATGACCCTGCTCTGTTAGCGTTCTCAGCCTCCAAACTGCTCTCCAAAAAGAGTGACACTGCTCACTTCCCTCCCTCCCCCCTCTTTGCCTTGTTGTGACCCAGTGGTTGTTTTGACAGCGATTATATAGAATTGAGAGGAGCTCTCAGTTCCCAGGTGTGAAATCCTATTACTGCCATGAGAGGCTTGGGGATACATTTCAGCAGTCTGTCGAGGAAGAAATTTTTCCCTTCACTCTCATTACATGTCCCGTCTGGAGAATACTAATAGAGAGTTGGTATCCTATTCATAGAGTGAGGTTGTACTGTCCATATGTTCACTCATGCTCATTTAGGGCAGCTTTTTTAAACACTTTTATTTTTGGCTGGACAGCAACAGGGAGGCAAGCCTTATAAACAGGTCAGTTGCTGACTGACTCACTGACTGACTGACTGAGTATTTACATAAGTTACACCATTGGTCAGCCAATGCTGTGTGTGAGCAATGAGGTTACACCAGTGAGTTTTCAATTTTCAGACCCGTCTTACTACCTTTTCTGAAACAGTAGCTGGCAACAAATAGCTATGTAAGTTCTTACTTTCTCACTCAGTGATATTTTACCAGTATTTCTGGCTGAAATCACAGCTGGGCCGTTGTCTTCAATGTACACAGTTGGTGATTAGTCAGATACTGCTGCTATAAAAATGAGGATTTATGCATCACAGAGCAGCAGCTTGAAATGGCTTGGAGGTTCCTACATAGCCTTAATGGGCTGTGTTTCAGACACCATTTCTTGCTCCGTTGACTGACAACAGAAACAGAAAAACATGTAAATGAGAGCAGCTTTATTGGGAATTCAGCTGTGTCAAAAATACTGCATATGTGAGCACAGAGAGCAGAAGAGAAGCAAACAGATAAAGGGCTGACACTACAGCCAGAATGCAAATAGCCTATGAAGAGGTCCAGCCATGTTCCAGGTTTACTGTGGTGGTCTTGTTTACTGTACTTTCATTATGCTGCTGTAAGTCAATATGAATTTGCGGAGAGAGAACTGTACAACAGAACAGTGAGCTTTGTTTCTGAATAATTCAAAGACCTGCAAACGGCTTATACAGAGGAATAAGGGATTTGAGGATTGTGTAAAAGTGGCTACAGATAAGTGCATTCCATCTTTGCCACCCCCTGTCCGTTTGCACTCAGTGACACCGATGCCTCCATGAGCTGAGCTGGGTGGGTGGTCAAAAGAAAGCAGGCAACACTTTTCTACAGCGTGCTTCAGACACTCTCCCGTAAAGTGTGCCTCTTTGTGCTTTTTGTAGAAGTGCCTCTAAATAACACCTCTGTGTAACAAATGGTTTTCACCTCGATGTTCACATTACTACCTTTAACATTTTGTGTTGAAATTACCCAAGCTTCCTGAAGCGACACACATTTTAAAATGTCAGATTTCTCATGATTTGACGGATTGGGAGTTAGCATGCAGACCAGAAGTGGGTCTGTGCAAGTATAGCCTTGCCCATGATGGCAATGACTGTAATGCTATTAGCAGCAGCATGTAATTTATGGAGTGTTAAGCTGGGGAAGTCTAAGGATGTCAGTTTTCTCCCATTAAGCTCTGCAAACTTCCTCTGCGTGTTTGGATGACAAGTGTGCAACTAGTGCATCATGACAGAGTTGACACACATAATCACGTGGCTACACATGCACATTTGGCGTAATATGAAGATGAGAGAGAAATCTGACAGAACTGGAGCTTTGGGATGTTGCGTGATGACACATGCAAATGAGTTCTTGAGCAGTTTTAGGCCATCTTGGAAGACTGTGGTCCCTGCTACACACCTGACTTCCCCTGTGTCTCCAAATCTGTGCTGATTTTCCTTTCCTCCACCTACCTACTGTCTGCTCATGGTTATTTTTTTTTCTGTGCTAATCCACCTTTCATTCACAAAACCGTGCTACAACACAGACAAAACATTCACCTGACATCTTCTCCGCTCTTTCCAGGCTGTCAGCCTCTGCCGCTGAAGTACCTGGACTGGGCAGATGTGGAATCCATAGTCGCAGTGGTTTTCTCCTGCGTCGGCATCCTGATCACCTCCTTCGTCACCTTTGTGTTCATCCAGTACCGTGACACACCTGTGGTTAAGTCCTCCAGTCGGGAACTCTGTTACATCATCTTGGCGGGAATCTTCCTGGGCTACATCTGTCCGTTCACGTTAATCGCCCGTCCCTCGGTGGCGTCCTGCTACTTGCAGAGGCTCCTGGTGGGCCTCTCGTCTGCCATGTGCTACTCTGCCCTGGTGACCAAAACCAACCGCATCGCCCGCATCCTGGCCGGCAGCAAGAAGAAGATCTGCACCAGGAAGCCCCGTTTCATGAGCGCCTGGGCCCAGGTGATCATCGCCTTCATGCTCATCAGTGTGCAGCTAACTCTGGAGATCACACTCATCATTCTGGAGCCCCCTGAGCCCATCAAATCGTACCCAAGCATACGTGAGGTCTACCTCATCTGCAACACCAGCAACGTAGGTATGGTGGCGCCTCTGGGCTACAACGGCCTACTAATCATGAGCTGCACCTACTATGCCTTCAAGACGCGGAACGTCCCAGCTAATTTTAACGAGGCTAAATACATAGCCTTTACAATGTACACTACCTGCATCATCTGGTTGGCCTTTGTGCCCATTTATTTTGGCTCCAACTACAAGATCATCACCACATCCTTCTCTGTCAGCCTGAGTGTGACAGTAGCACTGGGGGCATGTTCACCCCCAAGATGTACATTATCATTGCCAAACCGGAGAGGAACGTCCGAAGCGCCTTCACCACATCTGATGTGGTGCGAATGCACGTTGGAGACGGCAAATCTGCTCAATGTGGAAGCAACAGCTTCCTCAACATGTTCCGACGGAAGAAGCAGGGATCTGGCAACGCCAAGTGAGTCACTTTTTATGTTTATCTTCTATGAGATGCCTAAACACTCAAATGTTGTCCAAAGATAATCTATTTTTTAATATTCTAATAATATTTGAGTGTTTATGCATGAATGTAAATGTCTAAGTTTAACATCCCACTACCCAGTCTTTGTAAAAGTAAACTGATACATTGATTTAGATACAATAAGTAGTGAACACTGTTTTATATGGCACATCCCCCTCCCCTGAGAATGAAATATCATCAATGCAATTAAGCTAAATTTAGCAGGACGCTCAAGGCCGGACGTTCTGCTCTTTCATTTAAAGCTAATGGGCCATCAGTGATTCTTAAAGTATAGTCTTCACACATTTAGACTAGATTTAAGACTTGCATATAACTTTTTTGAGATCCACAGCAGTGACACGTGGACAGGTGTCTACAGTAAGGAGTGGGGGCAGAGTATGAGAGTGATCCCAATATGTTTACGTGTTGTCTCTCACCCCTGCTATGCAGCCTTTCTAATCTTCTAACCCCTGAACCTTTTAAACTGAGCAGTCTGCAGTGTTGAAGCTGGCAAATGTTTTGGCACAGGGAGGTCATCCAACTCCTCTCCTGGAGAGCTGCACTGTCACCTGGGAAACTGAGATGTCATAACCAGTTATCATAACCAGAGGTGAAATTTAGACAATCACCAGCCACATAATCATAAACAAGTTAAAAGCTGAAATTCCTTAATTTCTGCAGACTATGCAACAAACAGATGGGAACCTTCTGCTAAATTTATTTGGGCATTAAATTGAGTTATGCTTTATTTTGAAGAGTGAAATAAGGGGAAAGGTGTGAGAGCAGCTTTCCTTTTCCTTGGTTCTTAACTTGAATTGATTTCTCTTCCCCCGACACATCCAGGCTTGTTAAATAAGATGGGGAATGAACACTATGACTTGTCTCTGTGATCCCTTCAGTCCTTGACTATCAATGGCAAAAAAGAAAGTTTTTTCTGACACTGCAGCCCTCCAAGAGGGAGATTTGCCACCCTATTGCTTTTGGTTTATCCTGATTTAACCTCACATTTAACTTCTCTCAGCATGAACGACCCTCCCCACCTCCCTAACTAATCACATTAGAGCCAATCCTAACTCATTCTGCGCTAAACTCTGTCGTCTTCAGACCAGTTCAGGCACCTGCAGAAATACTTGTTCCAAATGCATGCGCCCCATTTTCAACTATATAAGCTAACGGTTAGACAGGAAATGAGCTGGATGGCTACTGATCCTGTAGGCTAAACGTCTGAAGCAATATGGAGATCATAATGCTGTCTGCAGCACATTATGAATCACATTGTTTGTGAAGTGCCACAGTTGATAAATGTAATGCTCCTGAGAGCTCACAAGTGCACACCATAGCAAAGCTGTTAATGTTGGAGTCATGTGGTTCAAAAAGTATTTTAACATGCATCAGAAATGTTGAAATGCTGCTGCTCTTTCGTGTTCTGTTGCTGCTGTTGATGTTGTTCTTGTTGTCTCCACTTCCCGGTTTCCTGTGATAGTAACTTGGGTCTTTATCTCGTTCATAGTTCTAATGGCAAGTCTGTGTCATGGTCTGAATCAGGTGCAAGACACCCTCCGAGGGGGGGAATGTGTGGCACAGACTGTCTGTGCATGTGAGGAAACAGGAAGCCGGCTTGAATCAGACGGCGGTCATCAGGCCCCTAACTAACACCCCCGACCCCCACAGTTGTGAGCCCTCCATCTGCGACCTTGGCACAGACCCGCATCTCCCCCAAGAACCACCTGGCGCTAAGCCTCTGTACAACCTGGTGGAGGAGGACGACGAGGGCGACGTGCAGCGCCCCCTCTGGACTCCGACTTGCTCTGGACAGATGCAAGGCCGGGAGTCTGATTTAGATAAGCCGGCTTCTTATTTGCCTTCTCACTTGACGGGCCGCACTACAGAGCGCTTGCAGGGGGCTGTGGTGGACACACACAGCTCCCACGTCCCTGCACTGAATGACCACACCGCCAGGGAGGCAGTCCCTGCCAACGAGCCTTTGAGCTTGACACCTTCTCAGCTCCCTCTGGCCCCACAAGTGAGGGCATTTGAAGAGGAGGGGCCTGAGGACGAGGAACTGGACCTCTTACACAGCTACATTTACAATGCCAAGGAGGAGGGGGAGGGCGAGGACGGGGAGGGCGAGGATTTAACTCAGAACAAGCCGACTCTGGAGGATTCCCTTGCCCTGTCTCCTCCCTCCCCCTTCAGAGACTCTGTGTGCTCGGGGGAGTCAGACGGCGGCTCCCCCGTCATCGAATCGATGCTCGGTAGCCCTCCGAGCTCAGTCTACACCTCAAACATGCTCCGAGACTTCGCACACAGCTCCTCAACACTGTGAGAGCAAAAGCAGGCGCTGGCACTGTGGCCGTCAGCACAATTCTACATCACATGAACATGCATTTCCACATAGACGAACACCGACACACATGCAAACACATACAGACACATAACATTATTTACCTTTCAAAAACATTCATTTTTGCTCTGTCATTTGTTTGCTTGTATTTATTACTCTGCTTTTTATCAGTAAGAGGTTAATCCAGTCTATAAGTAGAGAAACACCAGGAATTCTACATGAGTGCTTACGTTTGTGAAGGGCTGTCGATGCACCGAGCCTTTCTGTCAAATGTTAAAAAACAGAGAACAGTGCCAAAACTCATCAGCTCTCGTGCCAAATTCTGATGAATTAAGCAACACAGAGAATCATAATAAAGGATGTAGCTGTGAAATTAAATGATCGACAAGGAACAAATGTAAAGGAAAGCTCAGATGTGTGTACATTCATTCTTAAGACACAACCAGAGAGCAAAAAGTCAAGTCTTTAGATTAGCTCTTCTTCTCTCAGCTGCACATGTGGCCACAGCTGCATCACAAAAAAAAACAACAAAAATGACAAAAAAAAACTATAGCTATAGCTTTCCGCCTTTTTTTTTTCATGCATTAATTTCACCTCAGCTTTCTCTCATCAGACCTCGCTGCAGTTTAAATATAACAAAGAGCTAGATTAACAAGAAAAAGTGCAGTAACTTGGTTGACTATTACTTCTGCTGTATGTGTTGCAAGGTGTGCTCAGCATCACCAAAATATTATTACCGAACTGAGATTCCGCCGAAAACTTGCGCTGTATGATATGTGATATGGATATAATGTGCCAATCCGAAATGTTATCAACCTACATCCCTCGCTTTCAATTCTTACGATGTAGCTGATACAGGTTAGCGTGATTGTAGATGATGGCGATGTTGTTTATTCAGTTTACACTCCATCATTACCCTGAGAACAGGTTTTATGAGCATGGGATGTGGTTAAATTAAAAAAAAAAAAAAAAAAAAAGTGAGTTTGCTGTGACATTGTAATGGAAAAACACAGTACTTGTACAAGTTCTCAAAGTTTGTAATACTGTTAAGCCATCTCTTGTTTTTCACACAGGTGGTATGTTTGTAATACTGATAAATGTTTCTATATTTAGAATGTTAACTTAAAAAAAGAGTTTATACATTTTGAAACTGTCCTCAGATACTTGTCAAGGAGCAGTGTGTTTTGGTTTTTGGGTAACTTTTAAGCTAACTTGAGTCGACTGTATCCTCTTGAAAATATTCAGTTGTAAAAGTAACCAATGATTAGTTGCTTCTTGTAATGACATGTTTCAATTTTGCTTCAATCTTGCATTATAAACTTAAGTAGTTTACTTGAGGTTAAGTTTCTTAGTTCTTTATCTATAAGAATGCAAATTATTTCAGAGTACAAGACTATACAGTGCATAGTGCAATTGTATTGTATTTCCAAATGTTTTTAGTCCATTAAAGTGTAAGTTGTTAACTGATTTTAACCAATGTAAAATATATACGAGGGTGCCACCTGTTTAACACTGTCAGATCTAGAGTGAAATAGGCCTTTATGTTTTGGGCAAGCTGAACAATGCTGTAAAATAAAAAACTATTTATATTAAGAAGACTGATTTCTGCCTGAGACAGTCTGGAAACTGACTGGACAGAGAAAGTCCTTCCAAAATAAGAGTCTGAGGAGTTTTAAAAAGAATCTCTTCTGTCCACATATTGGATTCTTGTTTGTTGTGTGAGATAAATAAATCTCAGTCTCTTCGATCAGCTGATGATAATGACATTTGATGTGACGACATCCAGGCATGGGGGTGGGGCTTTACTGTAACCGCAGCAGCAGTAGGAAAAGCAGCAGCAACAGGAGGAGGAAGTTTGATCAACATCAAGATTCCCTGACATTTCCGGGTCCTATGACTTATCAGGTGGTTGCAGAGCGGCAGCAGCAACAGCAGGAGGAGGGGGAGGAGGAGGAGGAGGAGGAGGTGGAGAGTTAGGAAGGGGGAGACAAATGTAATTTTCTGTTTCATCTGGCCTCAGATCGCTGACCAGCCCAGTCCAGTCCTGTTCAGTTCGGTCCAGTGCCCGGGCAGCTCCTCTCACAAGGGAAGTCTATATGAGCGAGGAAACAGAAGTGATCTGAGCTTTTCTTTTCAGTCAGTGAGTGTGAGCATGGCCGGGGGCTCGGTGTCTGAGTGTAAGGAGTACTTGTTCAAAGTGCTGGTGATCGGGGAATTAGGCGTCGGGAAAACCAGCATCATCAAACGCTACGTGCACCAGCTCTTCTCGCAGCACTACAGGGCCACGATCGGGGTCGACTTTGCACTGAAAGTCATCAACTGGGACAGCAAGACGCTGGTCAGGTTACAGCTGTGGGACATCGCAGGTAAGGACGCCTTGGAACCAGTTGCGATGTCAAACTGTGTCTGTTTTTTCCCAGTAGCGTGACAACTGAAAGGGGGAGGTTTCAGCACTTTGAACACTGAGCACAAGAGTTGCGAGATTCTGCATAATATGTTGGCATTTCACGGTGGCGTTAAACTAAACTAAGAAATGTGGTGGAAAAACTTTCCACTTTAAAATTCCCAGGCGGCCGTGAACTGAACAGGATGGGGATCTTCAGCAGGAAAATAAAACAACAAAACAACACTGGTTGATCACTGCTCATTGTCTTTCCCACTTAATGATCACGGCATCTCATAATTGTCAGAGGAATGTAGGTCACGTTGTTGCTGCAGTGTGAGCACCCCGCCCCCCCACCTCCCCACCCCTTTCAATGAAACTCAACCATAATATTCTTGTAACACTTTCTCAGGGGGTTAAAGATGTGTTCATGGTCTCACTCAGAGAAACTTTACTGGCCCTGATCTTTATTTCAGGCTGTTAATCAACTTTGCAGTCTGTAGTTTTCTTCAAATGTCCCTGTATGTGTGCACAGTCACCCTCTGTTATCCTCGTGTTTCACAGAGGATTTCACTAAAAACTTGTGTAACTTCTCCGACGAGCTGCCAAAAGCTGGCACGCACTCCAACCTGTGCATTCCTGCAGCTTTAGTAAGCAAGAGCACAGAGAAATCAGAGCAGTGTAAATAAAGAAGGAGGGAAAAAAAAGTTTCCCCACATGCAGTCGAGCTCTCGCTGTTTGTCATCTGCATGGCGGGGAAATATCACACTGCAAACAAGGGAGTGTGAGAGTGACACGCTTGAAAGGACAGGTGAGAGAGGAAGTGAGCAGAGATGGGGAGAAACCGGAAAAATGACTTAGATAAGTTTTAAAGGCACATTACAGTTCAGTCAAGCAGGGATGAGGGTGTAATGATGGGTGCTGGGTGGATGAGGGGTGTGTGTGATGTCCCATCAGCCCCCACCTTCTCATGTTTAATCTGTCGTGTCTTTATAGCCAAATATACTTTGGCATTTGCGCTTATAAAATGGGTTGGTCACGTATGATGGGACCCATACGGTTAATTTGCAGTGGATGTTTTTATGTTAGGTGCAATGAATGTCACATGTTTTAAGTGCCAGTGTGTGTATGTGTGTATGTGTGTGTGTGTGTGTGTGTGTATGTGTGGTCTGCTGTCATGCAAATGCCAACAATTTATTTTCCCTGTTGCTCTTTCTGGCCAAAGTTCTAAGGATTGTGTTTGGCCTTTAGGCCTTGTTTAGGTGGAGCTAAAACTGGAGTTGTTGGCAAAGACATTATTTAGTTTCCACAAATGTGATTTGTGCAGTGATGCTTCGTCATGGGTTCGACCACACCACCACGCAACCCTGAGCCCACATGAGGGACATCGAGGGTGGTGGTTAATCATTCTCTGGGACAGTGGCGCTCAGACAAAGGAGTGGCTAAAGGATTATCTCCTGTAGAGTATGTCGACAAGTAGACAAAATAGTCATCTATCTGTATCACTGATAAATCTAGAAGTTACTTTCTTGTCTTTTAAGTGATTGTTAGTTTTGTAAAATGTCAGAGTGAGAAAGATAGTATATTTGAATATCTTGTTTTGTCCAATCAGGTGTCCGAAACTGAGAGATGATCATGTTGCTATAATAAAGAGGTAAAACACCAAGGGAATATTTATATTTGAGAACCAGGAACTTGATAAAATATTTATTTTTACCCCCAAAAAGCATCTGTTACGTAATCCAAGAATTATTTCAGTTCTAAAAGACTGTCACAAAAAAAAAAAAAAAAAAAAAAAGTTTCACTGTTCTTCACCATTTTATTTGATGACTTACAGGTGAGGTTAGTCATATGGAGAAGAGACTGGTAAAACCTCTGCTGTTATCAAGACTGGACTTTGTCTTTACAAGTTACATATATGCTCGTGCTGCCCTGCTCGACCAGTGGCGTGCAGAAATGCAAGTAAAACTCGCCATGACCCTAAGTCATGTGTTTCCAAAGATGATACACAGCTAACTACATTATACAGGAGTTAAGTCTGCAAAAGCAGACTTTAGTTAGGATAGTGATGGCGGTGGAAAATGACAATGTGCAATTGATTTGGTATGCGCCACAGAGGACGGGGATGTTTCAAGTACATCCTGTTCACACAGCTTTGGCTGAAAGTTGAAGTTGTAGCTTATTATCAGGACAACTAATCTTAGTAGAGAAGTGAGTTTTTTTTTTAATCTTGAAAGTCTGCTGCTATGGGTCAAGTCCACCGCGTTAAAAAAAAAAAAAAAAAAAAAAAAAACCAACCTCACATGCTCACATTTGACCGTTGTCATTTTCCTTCCTGGAGAATGAAGACTGTTTCCCTTTCGTCTCTCACATGTGAAAGATCTCAGTGATCTGGACAGGAGTGCAACGGTAGCCACGGTAACTCTCTGTGGGCATGTGGGTGTTGTTTTAAGACAAGAGTTACAAACTGGTAACCTGTCTGTTTGAATGATTTTCCTACCCTGTTGAAATGAGAAATGATTAGCTCTGCCTCTAGATATGTTCTATTCTTACTTGTGAACATGGTTGTGCAGGTCAGGTCCATCCTCTGCCTCCATCAAGCTCATACGCTGAGACAGATCAGGACAGATGGTTAGAAGACTGCTGTTTTTATATTTATTCCATCGCTTACAGTGGTGACAGAAAGGGGGTGGACAGTTGTGTGTGTGTGTGTGTGTAAGGGGCTGGGGGGTCGCCACAGCAACTTACATATCTGTCACAGACTGATTGGCAGTGAGGGCTACGTTTCCCCTCGCCACCGTCACTTGGTGCCCTGGCAGCAGGGGCATCTGTGGCTGAGTGCCAGGGAAGCCCGTCTGCCTGTCACAGCCAGACAGCACTCAGCACTCAATCAGAGGATCTGTTAGGGTAAATAAAACACTTTACACACACACACGATGGTCTGATATCATCCACGGAGACGAAGGAGCACGCTCACACATGCTGTGCAAATGAAGCTGTGTGTTTACATGCACATGCACACACCCTGACCAGAAAGAAAGTTTGAGGTTAGATGACACGGATACTAAAACCTCATTATTGACACCTACACCAAGGCCTGGCCCGAGGACACTCCGAGGATAGAATAAGTAAAGAAACGTGTGTGTGTGTGTGTGTGGGTGTGAAGGAGTGAAAGCTGGAGGTATATTTGCCAAGTCATTAAGACTAGCCATTAAGCCATTTAATCGTGCAGGAAAGGAGGAGGAATTATCTTCTTGGCAACACTGAGAGGAACTTCGGAGTTAGCGTTGTCTTTTACCAACCTTAATAATGATTACAGTCTGGGAGGAATGATAGTAATCAGAGGCCTGTACAAGATGGGGGGGCACCATGGAAGTCAGTGTGAAGCTTGTGCCTTTCCCACCCCCTTTCAGCCAGAATTGCTATTCTCTCCTGGTTTCGTCTCAGCCAGAGGACAGGATGATTACCACCGTGGCAGAGAGGAGACGAGCCGACACCTTGTAGGACCAAACACTCCTGTCGAAGCAGAAGATTGCACATTTAATGGGATATGTGCGATGTTCTCCATCTCAGTGGTAACCTTCAGTCTTAGCCCATAAAAAACCTAATTTTACCTTGAACTCGAACAAACTGTCTCTTTCAAACACCAGCGTTTCTGCCAAGTGAATCCAAAGAGCCACAAGATGATTAAAGGGGCAGCAGTGAAACACAAAATTGAATTTACTTGTTCTGTTTTTTCGTGAAATCTTTGCTTTTCTTGTTAAATGTTGGATACTTTAACCTAGAAAAGGAACAAAACCCAACTGTTCAGACACTGGCTCACCAATCAATCCTTCTGTCTAAAACCCTTTTAATTTCACTAACACACCGCGTGCTTTTTTTTTTTTAATTCTCGCTTCTACTCACTTACTGAAACAATTAATTATCAAAACAGTTTGCTGATCAGTTCTCTGTGGATCAACTAATTGATCAATCAGCTAATAGTTTCAGCTCCAGTCGGGAACCAGCAAGAGAAATCTAATCGCTGCCAACCAATTTTCCTCCATTTGACGCTTCAAGCCATGCATACTAAATGTGACATTGAGACCGCTTCAAGCACTAAGTGTGAATGAAAAAACATGACATTGGGGTCCAACGACTCTTAGAGGTGTTGGGCCAGCCAAACCACCAGACATCCTCCTTCTTAGTGCTTTGTTGTGGATGTATCTTCCTGAACACAACAGTATGGGCAGCAGATTTTCTCCATTGTAATTTGCACTGTATTTTTACTTCAGCCCAGTTGTAAGTTGATCGTTTCCGTTAATGTGCTAGATTCCACAACCAAACACTAGGTAGAGATTAAGACCACGCTTCTGTCTTTAACTGTTTAACAGTCTCCCAAAGGAGCAGTCGGTCCAACAGTGTAAGGAGGTCATATGCAGTAATTCTGCTAATATTCTACAGTGAATATCCTCATGTAGAGCTAAATTCCTCCAAACCTTGTGCCAAGGCTTTACGTTGATCAGCCCCCACCAGCCCCTCAGCTGGAGGCGAGGGAGGGCGGGGAACAATGGTATTACCCCTTGAAGGTGGACTTTATTAGTGCTAGAGGCCGTAGTAAGCCATAGTAAGTCACTACTCACATGCTGCTCAGAGAAATTCAAACGTGCCAGTCATGTGTTGCTCACAGTCTCTCCTGTTAATGACCGGACCTTGTGTTTGCCTTTGTTATTTTGGTGTTGTTGGGAGGGCGAGTGGGGAAGTTTCGCTGCCAGTTGCCTCCTGACAACAGACGGGAGACTGCTGCAGTTGCTATTGCCGTGTCTGGCTTGGACAGTTTCTATGGTAACCCACCCACAGGATATAGCAATATGTACGACCGTGGAGGAAACTGGGGTTGCTAGGGCTATGGATAATGATGAGACTTTTTTCTGTTTCTCCCACACAATAAACGAAGAGATGATACAGTGGCTGTGACTTAAAAAAAAAAACCCTTTTCTTTTTTCATCTGCTGATTCTGTAACTGAAGGTTTCACATGTTCATATCCGGAGTGCCTAACTGTACTGTACTTGAGGTCATGCACCAGTATTCATCAGTGTGATACACTGAACTGAAATGTCCTTGTCTGAAGCCATTGGAATTCCACAATAGTTCACTGTCTCTCTTTACAGACAGTTTCTGACGTGCTCTCTCTTTAGTTCGTAGGCAGTTGTCTCATGTTGAGCGTTTGAGGCGGCAGTACACGTCTTTGTTCTCTCCTGCAGTCTCATGCTCCTCTGTGGCATTCACTGGGTAAATACTCCATTGTTCATACAGCTCATTCCTTTCCTGTGTTTTATGTCGATTGGGTTAGAATCATATGACACTCATTAAGGCTTTTACTGCAGTTTTATTTGTCCTTTATTTAGAGAGACATTCATTTCCTGCACATCATCAGAGTAATAGAAGGACATGCAAAATACAGCAGAAGAATATTGATTGATCCCATTAAATTGATCTTTACTGTCAACTTTATTGATACCTGTCTGTGAGCAGTAGGAACTACACTGTCGATAGCGACAAGATTCCCGTACTACCTTGATCTACGACTTCTGGTCTTAAAGCTAAACCTTTAAATGACAGAGGACTAGCACATGGTTAGATATGCTAATAGAAAATCTTTGTAGTGCTCCTCCAGTTTCAACAGTATGAGCCTGGGTTCTAAAATGTGAAAGATTCCCAGTTCAATCCATGATGACAAGAACTGTTTTGTAGTTTGTATTTCACAAATTAGTCACTAAATCACAAGTGGTACAGACAGGGCTGTGTGTGCCATTTTACCGAAGCTGGTCTGGGTTCAGTAAAGGCAGCAGAGTGATTATCTGTACTTATGACACTTGAGACTTGACTTCATTGGACTTGCTGTCATTTAATGTTAGTGACTGCTGTGTGAAACCTCAGCATCTTATCAATATCCAAAATAACTCAATAACTTGTACTATAGCCAGTGTGTGTGTGTGTGTGTGTGCGTGTGTGTGCGCCACTGTAATCACTTTGGTGGTATTGATCGATGTAATCACTCAATATGAGTCTTTCCCATCCAGCCAACTGTCTCCCAGGAGGAGTGGTTTCACCCCCCCAAGACTGGCTGTGCTCATGTATCAACCCAGCTGTAAGGACTGGACATGTCAGGGAATCAAGTGAAATGTTTCTAGACAGTGACATGCTGTCATGGCCTCTTTGGCACTCGGTACCTAGAGTAAAGAAATAAACGCTCATATTCTTATGTTCAGCATTATTAACTTGTTTCTGAATTTAAACCGATCAAGACCTGAATTAGAAACATGCAAGTCGGTGACCACAGGAGAACGTTGCACTTCTGCACTTCATGTGAACCACTTCCTAATTTAAGATGAGCAGGCAAAAATATTTTCTTTTCATTGGTTTCAAGCTGAAAAAATATGGTATGCTTTATTCTTCATCAGTTTTTAATGTAAAATACCAACCTCTAGTCTCCTCTGCCTTTTATATCTAGAAATATCCAAGGCCTCTGTGGTCAGCATGGATCAGTCACTCTGCTCTGTCGCTCTGCTAATGGTTCTGCTGGACTCAGTCAAACTGTGCAATGTAATAAAAGGCAGAAAAGTATTTTGAAAATCATTAGGCCTGGTATTCCTTCCTATATTCTGCCTTTGCCTCCACTCCGCTGGATGTATGAGCACCACCAGGAGTGGAAATGAAAGCCTTATTTCAGTCTATCGGCTCTTTATCCCACTGTGTCGTGTCTCTGGTGAATTCACCTGGGGTTATATCAGCTAAAATTAGACTCTCAATTATGAGCAATTACCGTCAGGCCTGTGGGCCCCACCGTGTATTCACTCTATCGCTCACATCCGCACTGCGCCACGCCACTCTAGTTCCTTGCGTGGTTGGGTAAGTACCTATAGTCAAGCGAAAGTGTGCTGGGTGAAGCTGTGCTCACAGTTCCTCAAACCTTTTCCTTGGTTCGTTTTGTGTTTAGTCAGTCAGCTCTAGTGGAGGTGTTAACTGTGTAATACATAGTACAATTACACTTGCCCTGTAGGCTTTCTTAAATTGGAGCAGTGTAGCAAAAATATGTGCTAAATCCGTCAAAAGCTACCTCCACTCACTGGAAGCCTGATGTATAATTGGAGAGACTGAAACTAAAAATATGAAATGAGCAGGTGCTTTAGAGGCACAATCTGTTATCTAATGTAAATAAATAGTATCCCTGCCAGCGAAAACCAGACTACAGGATTGTAATCTGGTGTCTCCATTTCAGACAATGACTGCTAATGTCAGTCTAAGTCATGAATATTAATGAGTCGTGAATATAGTTCGAGTTATTCTTAAAAATTAGCATTTTGTCATGAAAAAAAAAAACTCCCTTGAACACACTTGAGGTGTCCAGGCTCATGTTTAGGATGGTGGGGAGAACATTAAAACTGATATTGGCAATCATATTTTGGATGATTATGTGAGAAGAAAAATACCAAAACAAAAGTACAAACTTTTTTAAAAATCCTCCATCTGAGTTTTCATATGAAACAGCTTCAGTGCCTTTCTGCCAGAAGTGCCTGGAACAAACAGTTTACGTCATTTCTGAACCACTCTGTTGGCTCGTAGCATAAAAATGATGTTTCTGTTGAGCAGTCTCCACAGCTGTATGTTTTTTTTTTGTCTGAAAAGACTTTCGGTTTTGTATTTACAAAGGAAAACGTTGGAAACATTATCGTCACTGCTGTTGCTTGCTCATGACACACCTAACTGTTCAGGCCACACAGAACACAGAGGCCATAATTAACTAACTAATCTTATTATGTCCAAGTTCAAGGTGAGCAGCTAATCTGTGGTTATTAAAGGTTATTAAATTTGATATAACTGCATTTCCTTTTCTTTTATCTTTTTTTTCTCAAATAAATTCAAGTAACAAAGTTAAAACAACAACAAAGCCCAGAACACACCAAAGCTCAATATAGTTTATTTGTCTGTGCGTAAAAACCCCACTGTTGTCCCAAAACTATTAAAAACGCATCAGTGCCATTTGTCTTCATTACACTGAACACATGGCCAGAAATAGACACAACAAAATACTGCTGGAGTAATAAAAAAAAAAAACTACTAACAGGTCTCAGCTGACTTGACTTGTTCAATCTTCTTTAAAACTGAAAGTGTATATGGCCTGTCATCAAAGATTTAGGTCTTCTCTTAGAATGAATGGGGTTGAGCTGAGTGCAATATGCAGCTTGGGGAGGTTGGGAAGTACCGAAAGACAAATTATAAGGCATGGGTTGGTTTGGTCTGATATTGACAAAAAGAAAAAACTGAATTTCACCAGTCTTGGTCTTTAGATTGAAGATGGGTTTTTCCTTGGTGGCGGATGGAAGCTCCACCAGCCCTTGTTGCTAGTGCTGCAAAAAAAAAAAAAAGGAGGGGATATTCATGGATGGGAAAATGAAGCAGAGGAAGAGCCAACTCCACACTTCCCCGTAAAATCTTGATAGACCCATGAAGTGATGTGAGGCAGAAAGGATCTTTCTGGATGTGTTATGTATGCCTGAGAAGTGTGACACTAACCAAAGGTAGAGATTCACTCCCCCTCACTGAGCCACTGGTCTTTACGCCTCAGTGCATTTAAAGTGAGGTGACATGGGCAGACTTAAAGGTATGTTAGCGTGCTGTCACTGAATCATTATCTCACCTCAAGAGTCCATTTCCTCTTTGATTATAAAAGTGATATTTAATATGGAAATGTCTGTGGAAAGGTGAATTGGTTAAGACTACATATTCAGGGGCGTCGTGTGGCATAGTGGGTAGAGCAGGCGCCCCATATCCAGAGGCTACAGTCCTCGCTGCAGTGGGCCCCGATTTGAATCCCGCATCCTGCATGTCATTCCCCCTCTCTCTGCCTCCCCATGTCCTGTCTCTCTCATACTGTACTATCAAATAAAGGCAAAAAAGCCCCAAAAATATACTTAAAAAAAACTACATATTCAACTTTTTTCCATTGATGTGGCAGCATCTAAAAAGCTAGAATATATTACAGTTTGTAAATAAATACTGCAAACTATAGTCAGTTGGCAATGGCATTGTTTTGCAGTAGGGTGGGAACTTCATGAATACCCTTTGAGGAGCTAATATGATGTGACTGTAATCAGCAGATTGGAGAAAAGTATGAGACAAACCCAAAAGTGGTCCAGTTGTGTTTTTAAGAAGAGGTCTCCTCAGATTGATAGTGACACCCCATATCCCCTTGGTAATTCTCCTTGCTTTGCCTTTGTGAAATATCATCTCAGATTTTCTCAGAGAATGACTGCAGAGAATGGGTTTATTATTATTGCAGATTACTTCTGCCATTCTCTGTGCAGATTGGGCCCATGGCAAATTGAGGAAAGTAGGTTGGATAGGAACCTTCTTCATTCCCATCATTTTTTTTTTGTAAGTAATGAAAATGAAATACCGAATATCTCTTCATTCACTGCAACCTGGCTCAGGTTTAGATTTGGGTTCGTCTTTAAAAGCTTGTTTTGGTTCAGATGTTTAAGCATAATCTGCACATTAACAATTTCTTAATCATTCCTTGACTCTTGTAGCATTTAAGAGCTTTGTCGAAATGCAAATACTCCACTAAGTGTCTTCCCGTCCCGCAGGTCAGGAGCGATTTGGGAACATGACGCGGGTGTACTACAAAGAGGCGGTGGGGGCATTTGTGGTGTTCGACGTGACGAGGGGCTCCACATTTGAAGCTGTTTCTAAGTGGAAGCATGACTTGGACAGCAAGGTTAAGCTGGCTAATGGCAGCCCCATCCCCTCAGTGCTGCTTGCCAACAAATGCGACCAGAAGAAGGAGAGCTCCAACAACACAGCCTTAATGGACAATTTCTGCAAAGAGACTGGCTTCCTGGGCTGGTTTGAAACCTCAGCTAAGGTGAGAGATCAACACATTACACAGAGGAGTTAGAAGTAACACAAATGCATGAAACAGGCCCATGCAATTTTCCCTGCGTTCCTTAATATCTGTTTAACAGGCTTCTTTCCTCCCTCAAAAGTCTCTTTATGTTTTATAGCAGGGCTGGCTGGTTGAAATATTTTAAATCATTGGAGATAGATGTGTCCTTTACACCCTCGTGAGTCTGACTAGTTATGGGTTTCCGATCTTATTCTCCACATATACACAACTTGTTTGTGGTGAATCAGATGGGATAAGGTCTTTAAACTGTGCATTGCTGAGTCAGCCCAAAAGGAGATACTGGACTTTTACAGTCAGGATATTTTTCTGAATATTTTCTTTACTTCCCATGACAGGCAAAAAAAATTGGGGAAGTGGAGCCCTGTCTGAATGGTGCAATCACTCTTTGTTGATTGTGAAATGGTCACAGTAGTAGTGTTTTGTAAAGCACTCAACAAATGTTCACAAAATTCAGCACCCTGCTGTCTGTGTGACATGATCCATGGACATCCATCCATATCTTCCCAACCAGCGAACAGATCCATGGGACAGCCAGTGTGTGATATGGTATCGCATGACGTTGATTGATGTTGCATCCTGGAGCTGTGAGGGTCAGAAGGCCAGGGCCCTGAGAGATAATGTCGTGTAGTGTTTCAGCTCAACTTTTGTCACAGTGTCACAAGTTGGATGTTAGGCCGTCCGCGTGTTTACATTCACTCGTGCACTCGTGGTTCTGTTTTTGTGAGCAGAGTTTGATGAAGTGAGATCGTTTTGGCTGCTTCCCACTTCTACAAAGGCTCACCTCAGAGATGAGCTCATACATCACTCAGCCTACAGTGGCGGAGCGAGCACTGTATGTTTATTTCCATCGGTAAAAGTAGCAGTTAATGCTGTAAATGTACTGTAAAGTATCATTGACCCATGTCAGTGTTATGTGATTGGATCATTGTTATTGATGCATAAACATTTAAACTGTGCTTTAATGTTGTAGAAGAACAAGGTGGGATAAAAGCTTTAAATATATGTAAAACTATAAAGACTATATATACTGTACTGTACTATACTACATTATATGGTATGGTACCATAGCATAGCATAGCATAGCATAGCATACCATACCATACCATACCATACCATGCATATATACCATACCATGCCATACCATACCATGTAAATGTAATGTGCAGCACAGACACCTCAGAATTTTACACATCTATCCACTTACTTTCCACTATTGTTGGTCTATGTTGTAACTCTCTCACAGTCTCTCTGTGTTATTATATTCCTATCAGACTCCTCAGCAGGTAACTGTGGGAGGGCACCAGCTTGACACAAACCAAAGGCTGCATGTGCCGACTCATGTTCATTAATAAGTCACTTTCCTTGAAAGTTGCAGTTGTGCCTGATGTGCGTTGGAAGACAAATGTTGATTTGTTCTTTCTAACTATGAGACTCCAGAGAAATCCCCCTCCTGTGTCTCCCTCGCCTACGTTACCCATCATACAATAACTGTTTGTTTTTTTTCTAATATCTTAGTCTCCTTGTCCTACCACGACACACACGTCTACAGCTTAAACCACATCCACCTTTTAGACTATCCAAGTTGAAGAATGCTTTGACGAGTTTTGGCAGCCTGAGTTAACTTTATTAACTCATTCCAGTGACCTCAGGCACTGCAGCCGCGTCACGTGCTGTGTCATGTGAAATGTGTAAGTGTGTGTGTGTGTGATGTGTGCAAAGCCTTTCTGGCTGGTTTGAGTACAGTAAAGTTTTATTATAGTTTTATGTGCCCTGTCTTTCTGGTGTTAAATGAAACCTACACCAGCCTTTGTTTGTAATTCTGTAGGGCAGTGGCGGACTTCTTGTCTGAAGTGATTAAACATCAGCCGAACATGTAAACATGACACAATCCTGATGAGGTTGCATCGTTTTCATCACAGTTTTGTAGAGTTTTGTGGCTGAAGCTCGTCACGCAGTCAAAAATCTAGGGGTTGTTAGTTTCTCTCTGCTCCTAATCAGCCTTTGCTATTATGTAATCAACAACTTAATGTCTAATTAGAAGATAGTCTGCTTCTGATTGGTTCACTCAATCAATGTTTTGTAAAGTCACAGAAGGTGAAAAGACAGTCGGATATTCACAATCATGGAGTCTTCCCATCTCACACACATTCATCAAGATTTTATTCAGTGTCAGTGGAGATGGAAAGATTAGAGGAGAGAGGGAGAGCGTGTGACTGGAGGGTTGCTGGTTCAGTTCCTGGCCCAGCAGGGCTAAAGCTGGGTGGGAAAAGTAAAAAAGCAATGCTTCCCCCCTCCCTTGTGAACAGCAGTGTGGTTCCCTTCAGCAACTGTCTTAACCCCTCAGTGCTCAGTGGACATGAAGGTCAGACTGTGGTTCTACTATACACACAACATGATATACAGCAGTTTGTTTGTTTTTTGTGTTTTTTTTTTTTTTTTTAAATATATACTTACCGTCTTGTTTGCCTTCATCTGAGATGCCCCGGCCTCTGTGTAAACATATCCAGAAAGGCCATTCATATTCATTTCTTCTTCAGCCCTCAGGATGACAGCTACTGGCCACAGTGTGAAGGACGAAAGCAAATGATATTTTTTCTTTTTTTTTTACCTCGTCTCCTATGGCCTTGGTCTGGCAACTGTCTGTCTTACTTTAACAGGCTTGTTCATAAATCTGAAAAGAAACACTGCAGTGCCTGAAAAGGCCTGTTAGGCCTTCTGTTAAATGTAGGTTGCTACAAGCATCAATAGGCGAGCAGAGGCAGGGACAGGGGCCGGTGCCTGCACTGTCACTAAGGTGTAAATGTACAATGGTTTGTGAAAATTGGTGCTTTGTCACCTCTCTGACACACTGTTTTGACCTTTCCATAGGACAACATCAACGTGGATGAGGCAGCACGGTTCCTGGTAGAGAATATCTTGGCTAATGACAAAGGTTTGCCATACGAGGAGAGCAATGGAGACCGGATCAAACTGGACCAGGAGACTGTGGCCGCTGAGAGCAAGTCAGGCTGCTGCTAACACTCGATCCGTTCACATTAGCCATCCGCCTCCCTTTGGCAGGGTCCGATGCCTGTGGCTCTCAGCCCTCTACTGCAGCCTGGCAGAGGAGTATGAATTTTTGGGGGGGTCTTCGAAGCTCCAGGAACTTCTCCTCCCAGCACTGCTGCCCATTCGACCTGCTCATCCAAATCTCTCACTGTAGCTATGCCTAGGCCAGAACAGAAGTCCAATTTTATCTTGATCTTGTCACTAATGTTGTCATTGCCTCTACCATGCTGTTTCCTGCTCTGTCTCACATCTCCAAACCATAGGACCTTTATTACTGTGTTTGTCTCACCACATGACTGTGTTTTCCACCGCCAACTATAAACTTAACCGAGTTCCTCGTACTTGAACCTGGCTACTCCTGTTCTCCTGACAGCCTCTGAAGACCTGGATGGTACCACACCTGGGGGGGGGGGCTGAAGCAGATGGATGAAAAACACAGCAAGAAAACAACCTGTAGCCTCTTAGTATTCATAACGTTGGTTTATTCTCAGTATCCTTTACTTTACTCATTTAACATTTGTCTATGAAACAAGACAATTTATTTGTCCAGTCTGTATTTCTTCCATGTTTGTGTGTCCAGCTGGTCTTTGGTCAGCATCACCGTTAAACAATATCATAGTGTTACCATGTCTCATATTCCTTTTTATGAGTTGTTATCTTTATCCCATATTGAAATGTATAAAATAATGTGCCATAAGCCTTTTTTTTTTTTTTTGTATTTTAAAGGAAGATGGGTCACACTTTTCATTATTCACTCAAACCTTTACATGGACACACATGGACATTACAGTATTTCAGGAAAAAAAAACACTCTAATGATGGTTATGTATGAGATACTGAGAAATCTTTGTTTAATCATCTCTCCACCAGTATGACAATGTAGATGTGATTTACGGTACATGTATTTGAAATGTGTTGGGTTGTGTATCATACATTTGGTGAGATAAAAACAAAATCATACAGAGGACTACACTCTTTTGCACATAGGGATGCTGATCTGTTAAGTGTCTTTTTTTTTTAACATGGACATGAGATTAAGTTTACATGTGAAAATACTTTAAATCTACAAGACCAAAACAGAATAAACATTTTAACAGATTTGTGTTGTGTACTAGTAATTAGACTGTCTGATTACAAGTATTTATCTACCGTATTTTTCGGACTATAAGCCGCTACTTTTTTCACTTGCTTTGGACCCTGCGGCTTATTCAACGGTGCGGCTTATCTATGGATTTTCTAATGGCCACCAGGGGCGCACTATTAAGGAAGCGCAGTTCGCGCCAGGTAAAGAGAGCATTTAATACAGTAACGGCCGCGTTACTGCACCTTTACTGCTGTGTTGGCACTTTTCAGAAAAGATGCTGGTTATTTTGTTAAGCAGCCGTGTTACTGCACCTTTACTGCCGTGTTACAGGCAAGCATTTTTAAAACCGAATTAAATTTAGCCATTTTAACGTTATTGTTATTGCCTTGTAAAACACTGTAAGCACGTTTTGTTATACTGCACTACTACAATGACTGCAGGACGTGCGCAGGGAGCGCACCGTCGTATTATTTGTGTACTGCACGAACGCTGTTCGTCATGTCAGAGATGTGAAAGATTGATTGATTGATTGAAAGATTTATTGTGTTTCTCAAATGTTAATAAATGGGACGCTTTGCGTTCCCAAACAGTCATCTCTGTCCCGACAATCCCCTCCGTGGTAGCAGGAACCCTTATATACGGTAATTCAACATTAAAACACCTGCGGCTTATAGTCGGGTGCGGCTCATATATGGAACAATCTGTAGTTTCCCCCAATTTAGCTGGTGCGGCTTATATTCAGGTGCGCCTTATAGTCCGGAAAATACGGTAATTCATTAGGTGCCTATATTGTTTTTTCACGAATTTATAGCTTAATAACAACAATCCTGCAGCAATGTTGCCTGACACACTCAAAATCATCATCCACAATGTATTCAGTCATATCATGATGTCTGCACTAAAACCACAACATTTAGCTCAAATATTATATAAACCATTTACTTTCATGTTGGTATGTTATCATTCATTTTCTTGAGCAGATGTTTCAGATTTAAAATTAATTTGTTTCTGCTGACGCAGAAAATATACATGTACCTACACTCCTAGCTCAATGGACTATAGTTAAAGCTGTGAAAAATACAACTCATACTGTGTGTGTGTGTGTGTGTGTGTGTGTGAGAGAGAGAGAGAGTTTATCATGTGACTCCACTCTAGAAATAGTGTGTGATAGTCATCAGACAACACTACAACTTGTGCTCTTCCACACACCAAATTGTTCTCAGAGCAAGAATGCAATGGAGGCGTGTCAGCTGTGTTGTGTGCAGATATTACATCAACTCTTAGTCAACTAGCCAAATGAAATACATCACAAGGAGACATCACTGAGTTGCAACACAGTGCAACTCAGTGATGTTATATTGGACTACAATCTTTTGAAGTGTGTTTAATGTTTTGTCCATCTGCTGTTAGTTTAAATGTAGAGCAATGCGGCCACATGGTTAATTTATGGTGTTTACGCTTTGAAGCTCTGTCTACATGTTTCAAGGGTAAAATCTGCCCACCCCTCACTATAGTAACTGGTGATGCAACAGACCCAGACTCCACCCACGTTAAAGCTCTGTTGCTTGGCAACGCATAAACTTCTAAACGCAGAGACGATTCCAAACAAACGCGCCTCCCAGAGTGTACCCTACTTCTTTGTTTCCTGCTCACTTTCTTGTCATATTTATCACTCAAAGTGCAATGTCCAAGGCAGGGACAAAGAAAAAGGAGTCGCTCTCCAGCAAAGTCTCTTTATCCGACCGACAGACAGAGTGAGTTCCGGTTAATGTTGGTAATTAGCGTTGTTTTAGGACACCTGTAGTTAGCATTAGCGTCAGTTTACACGACAGAAGCTCGAAGCTGGCTAACCGTCAGCGTCAAACTTTTAGCTCTCACTTTTAGCTCTCACTGGTATCTCTCACAGAGGCCCGAGAGCCACTTGACATGTCCATAATCACATATGGTTGTGTGTTAATCCTCAGCCTGTGATCATCATAAGGATAACAGCCAGCAGTATCAAATAAGCTAACACCACGAGTGTAAACAAGAGATTTACTGGGTTTATCCTAGACTGAAACTCTGCCTCTGAGCTGGCTAATTTTGCTGCTAAATATTGACAAAGGGGAAGCCAAGAACAAATGAAAGGAATTGCTATGTGTCATCATTTCAGAGCTGCGTCCTTAGTTGCTACTTCCTCTGAGAGCCTTGGAGCTGCTACGGGAAGTGCAGATTCCCCATATGGCCTGAGTGGAACGATGCAGAAGTCGGTAAGGAGAAATGGGATTCAAGTAAAGGACCTGAAGATGGAAAGACAAGCAAGAGTCCCAGTGGGGTAAATGTGGAGCAGAAAACCTCTGAAATTCAAATGGATCATTTATCAGTTATCAGTACAGTGCACATTTCCTTACTTCATAATTTCTTTCCCACTTCTCAGCTGTTATTAATGTTGACACTATGTTGTTTCTTTGTTCACTAATAAAGAAACAATATAGTTTTCCATTACCCCTTTATTTGTTTGCTTGTGTCTGCAGTCGTGTTTTGAGGATCCTGAGGAAAAATCACCCTGCCCCGATCTTTGCAAGTGCACTCCTGGAAACGTCCCACAGAGTTTATTGTCAACAAGGTGACCTTCATCCCTCTATAAAAATGATATGGTTTTTAATGGAACAGTACATGCCAGTGTCAATTTGACAGTGTTGATCCATGGCACTGTAAGTTGAAACGCTTGTTTTACACTTGGACAGGTTAAGTGTAGATTATGCAGCAGTTCAAACTGATGCCAATGATGACATAATCAACAGGATCCAGCAATTATCCTGTGCGCATACGTATACACCTATTAGGGATGATGAAGTGATTTGATATCAGTCCATGATCATACAGTAGAGACAATCTCTTAATCAGAATAATCGACAGGCTCAGTTAAGTGATCCAATCATTGCAGCTATTGCATACATTAAAAAGTGAATTTCTTTGTGACATAGTGTGAAATGTAGTTATGGAAATCTGGTTTCTAGTCACCTCCAGTTAAGTTTTAATTGCTTCACTCCACTTTTCATTACCCCTCTCTCAGAGCAGTATTTAGCAATTACTGGAAGCTTCCTGTGTTCTGAATTAGTCCTTGGCAGATTACATGCTGCCTTTTCACTTAAGATGTCAAAGGCATTTATAGGCTAATCAAAACCGCAATCAGCTATGCAGATGCAGGCAACAGTTCCTCTGTGATGTCCCCTCTGAATTGGTCTATATATGTATATATACATACATACTGCTATGGATCTGTTTTCCCAATCTGGTGTGATTGACTGACTTTATCAAAAGTGTAGCTTCACTTAGACTGTCTGCAATAATGGTAGAAAAAGCTACCTCCTGTGACCCACAGCAAATCTCTCTCACCATCACCTAGTCTATTAACATGATGGTTAAATATTCATCACAGACAGGCAGAGAGTATCATGGCAGGGTTAGACCAGTTTAGGCCTTGGGATTAGAAAGGAAGCAGAAAGTAGGTCAAATATTCATGTTCATTTTAAACGTAAACGTGATATGTGACAATGACATTCTGATGTTGGTTTGCCACTGTGAAGATACATGAAGATGCTCCAACATAATATCTAATAATCTTAATTTGGAAAGTTTAGTATGAAGGTGTTAATCTGTGCCTGCCATGTAAACAAGATGTGCTTTCTTTCAGGGCCCTGTCGTTGCTGAAAATCAAACAACGTTTGACCTGATCTCCTCAAATGATCACCTGATTCACAGTGAGGTTAGTTTTCAACACTTTCTACTGCTCCACTAAAAATCACATTGACTTTTGGCTAGCCAGTATTGATCAGCAATTGGATAGTTTAATTTAGATGTCAAATGGGGTGATGCCTGACTGACAGAAATGAATGAGACTGGGGTATAATGTAATGCCCAATTGATTTGGTGAATGATAGATCAGATAATTGACGATTCGGCGAATAGATTTAAAGATTGGTTGGTAGTTATTAGACCCGTGATTACTTTTCTCCCCCCTCTCTCCTCCATCTTCGATCAAGATGATGAGGTGGATCATCAGTGAGATCTATATCACTTGGGCACTTCATAGCAGCACATCTACAGAACAGGATGGCTGGAAACCTTGGGAACACATCTACTCTCTGTGTAAGGTGATGAAAAATCATGTGCCACTCTACAACAACTATGGGAAATACTTGGTCAAGCTCTACTGGATGGTAAGCAAGACACAAACACATACAAGCAACCATTGACAAACAGTTATCTGAGCCTTCTGAGGACTTTTGTGAATTCATATTTACAACAAGTTGACCTCTTGGTCTGATCTTTGCACTGTATGAAAATGCAAAACATGGTAAACACCTCAAAAATCCTACTGTTGTTATGCATGACGTTGTTCTGTTACAATGCCCCTTTGTTAATCACCCTCTTTTGGAGGAGACATGCTCGAAGTAGTGGGTGACATAAAATTGCACAGTATTGTTCAGCAGACCCCATGGGATGCAGCAGATGAGAGGGGAATGGGGATGGACTAAGGATGGAGGGGGGAGGAATGAGAAAGCCTTATCTACTCAGAGCTCAAATCAATCAGTCTCACTGCTGTGCCAAAAGTGGCTGGGCTTCATACATTGCCTGATGAATAGATAAGGCTTAACAGGAGTCAGCTGCTTCTCAGGGAGCATGGCTCAAGTTTGATATTGATGCTTAGTAAGTCTATGAGAGCAGGCACAACCCAGCTAGGACTTTATGCACTTCATTATCATTTATATCAATCGTTAAGTGTAAGGATTTTACAGATTTTTGGCTCTACATAAAGGTCATCATTACATTGGGATACTATGAAAAGTTCCTGGCCTGTGAGTTACAGTCAGTGCCACAGATTTCTGCATAGTGGAAAATACATCATTACGTCATTTCAGAAAGGGAACTTCTTCCTGCGTTAAAATTTGGGTCAGTAAGAGAGGAAAAGACACAGCTAAAAGTGGTGGTGTCCTGTAACACTGTGGCTCTCGCCTTGACAAACAAGCATGACACGGTTGTAGGCAGCAGTCCTCATGCCAACCAGAGCACACGAACAGATGGTTGTTGAGATGGCATTAAGCACCCAGCCCCAACCATCGTTCCTGTTTCTCTGCCTATTTTGACTCATAGCCTCCCCATCTTTTCTCATCCTTTATTGTTCATTATCTTTTTGCTGTTTCTTCCTCATGCCGCTGTGAATGTCCAGTCCTGTTTTCATTTTGCCACTCTGCTTTTTCACCACCCGACAACTCTGTCTGTCCCTCCTTTTCTGCAGTTCTCCTCTAACTTGCCCTTTCGCACTCTATTTTACCCCATCTGTGAACACATCAAACTCCTCCTCGGGGCGATGGTCTGACAAGATAGTGGAAGAATCAAGAAAGAGAGTGTGCCTTCCCGAACTCTATATAGGATTGCATTGCTTGTGCACACTGCTCTCATAGATAAGGAGGCACAGCTGTGAACAGTCAGTCAGATTATCATCTGCTTGTGCTGCTTTTCCTTACGAGCAGTGTGAAACTCCCCCAGACGGCCAGTAGACAGACCACTCCACAGACAGCATGTAACAAGCTCTGACACCACACAAGATGCAAAGATGCAAGCTTAGCTAATACCAGGGGGGATATGGAATATGAACATGAAATCCATAGATCAGAGATGTTGTGGTCGTGAGTTACATGTAGAGTTTTTAATCCTGTTTTAGTGCTTATTGTCCTGAAGTTACTCATGTTGTACACTGAGATAATAAATTGATTATATTACATAAGCAGTAGATGTTTTAGGGACTGGTATCAATCACATTAGCTCCTTTCTAACATGAAATGACTATTTCAGTAAAGGTAATTCAGCCTTTATTGCAAATGGTTATATTGTAAAATTTGGCAGAATAGGCTCTGTTTTATAGGGAACTTAAATGATATGAGCAGTGATAAAAAAGCTGCTGTGGTGAAGAATCAGGATCAGTGGGTTAGCGGAGGGATCTGTCTGAACAAGCAGTGTTGGCACGAGGGTCTACAGTTTTGATTGCTGATTGTAAACATGTATGACTGGATGTTACCAGTCAGCTGGTGGCAAACCAGATGATTTAATGATGACAGCTGATAGCTCTCCAGCTAATGCCAGTGTTACTCCAGTGCTATTCAGTGTTTCACTGTGTTCATATTTTAGGTGAAATGATCGTTACACCACATGTTCACTCACTGTGTCCTCCTTTGTTTTCAGGGTTGCTGGAGGAAGATCACAATAGATGACTACATGCCGTTTGATGAGGAAAATAACCTTCTCCTCCCTGCCTCAACCTGCCAGTCAGAGCTGTGGCCAATGTTGTTGGCTAAGGCTCTCATTAAAGTGGCTAACATAAAGTGAGTTACTCTTTATTCCAACATAACTCTATAAGCATATCAGCATTGCCTCAGGGAGTTAGGAAACAGTTGTTACAGTCTTAAGTAAGACAGCTTAAGAACAGACTCAGCCTTATTCCAAGAACATACCCACTACGCAGCCCGGCTCTGATAACACCACTGTAAAATACATCCCACATTATACACACTAACCTTTTGTTCTCACCTTGTAAACCAGCCAGGGTTGTTCTTTTGTCTAATTTTAAATTCATTGTTTAGATATATCCAGTAATTCACAGTACTATTATAGGACAAAATCAGGGTTGAGTCCAGGGAGTTTATTTCTGGTCAACATACTCACGTGGAGCACCAACATTAGTGCACAGGAACCTCCACAGAGGGCCTTTTGCTGACTCAACCACACCATCACCCAACTTAATCTCTGCCTTGGGCAGAGTTGAATTTGGTGACAGACAGGCAGTGTGCGTGTCTGTGATGGGGCGACATGGCGTGTGTAAAGGTGGCTGTTCCAGTGTCCACAGAAGGTCGAGACATAAATGTTTATCCAGACAGAAACAAAGGAGTCTCTCTCCATGTGAATCATTTATAAGCTAGTGAAAGTTCTACATACTGAACGAGGACTACCTAGGTTCTTCTCTTAAATGTTTGTTGTCATTTTTAATAAAGCAATCTGAAATGGAGGCTCCTTTACTGTGTGCTAAGTAGCTTTTTTGTAATGGTTATGGAGTGTAACACTTACCAATCAAGATGTTATTGATTCACTTCCTTGCTGTCATAACGATGGACTGGGCAGGTTGGCCACAAGAGGACCATTAGAGCAGCTGCAGCCATCTGTTTGACTGAAATTGGGTGTGAAGGATACACACTCACACTCAAAAATCGTTTAGAGATTTTTATGAAATCCCTGAAGTAATCATACTTTAAAGTAGAACATAAACTCAGTCTGTGTAGCTGACACTCAGTTACACAGAAAGCAGAAAAAAGATCAGGCAGGGTAAAAAAAATTACCACACTGTTGTCTCATGTTACCATTTTCCTGTTTCTGCATTTATTGTGTTTGGTGGTGAACAGTCCGGTGTCTATTACTTATATTGTCATCCTGTCCTTCCTTAACATTATATTAGACTGAATACACAGCCCCTTGCAATTTTTCAAAGAGAAATGACATCTATTCTTGTTGTCAGTTGCTTAGCAACAGTATTTTTTATGACTTCAACCTCTTAATACCAACGGTATTCTGTGCTCGATTTACCATATTGAACTATGACCTCAATTTCCATCACCAGTGCCCCGTAGGTGCTGTAAGTGAGTGTCTAGTTCTTTGCATTGGTCATTTTGCTTAATAAACTTTTGTAGTTGTTTTAATTGTTTTCTCATGTGTATTTCAGTGTAGTGTCGGAGGTCTGTTGAGAATGGGTGGGTTTACCTTTATCCACACCCTCACTGGCTGGATTCCAGAAATGAGGCCTATAAAAGTAATCTTTATTGTTCTCCTTCCTCTCCTTCTTTGTCTTTTACAGTATGCGCTTTTTGTCTTTTGTGTCATTGATAGATGTTTGACATTCTCTACCTTTGGGCTCTTCACTTCTCCGTTACAAAAAAGTGAGAAGCAGACACTAGCAGACACTAGCAGACACTATCTAATCTCTAGCGTTTATCACAATAAAGGCTGTGACACTTAACTGACTCACAGATTTCAAGGAACCTTTCTTCTTCTCAGGTTTACGTTTTGTAAAGTGTACTGTTGCAAAACCATAGAGATTGTGAGTGAGAAGTGTATCATCTACAACAATATAAAAATCACACTTTGGGGGAAAATGACTACGGTCCTAAAATGGAAAGAAGGAGATATGTAATAAGGGGGATGAGAGGCAGCGTGTTGTGGAGAATCTCAGCTTGTCAGTGATGGAACTTAATGGGCAACAGTGTTTTGGAGTGGAGCTGGAATGTTGTTCTCTCTAGCTCAGCAGGTTGGCTTCTGTTAGTGAGTCGCCTGGGGGTCTATCAACACGTACAGGCATTGGGCATGACTGTGTTTGCCTTCCAGATTGATTTGTGACACATGGGTATGTAGTCTTATGTGTTCCTTTCTGAGCACACCCCATACAGAGGCTTTTATTTACATAATCATATTCAATTCTGGTGGCACCTGTTTGGAATAAGTAATAAGGAAATATTATTCTGACTGATGCTTAGGGCAGCCATTAATATAAACCAGAAAACTGCATCCAGAGTATTTTTTTACTCAGTGTTATACTCTGGTGTTCTCGTTATCTGCCACTGTTACTATCATTCACAACTCCTGAGCTGACAGGACCTATTTGCTATTTGAGAGTTAGAGAGAGGAGAAACCATAACAGTTTCTGTCATGGGCTCTGCTGACACAACCTTTAGCACAAATCTTTATTTTAGATTTGCATATGTCAATGACATTACCATGCTAAAACCTTCAAATAATTGTTCAAGTGAATCATTCAATACAATAACAAGTCTAGCTCCCTTTCACTTGCTAATCACACACCAGTAACTGTTTAAATAACTTTAGATATGATAGTATTGCCTCTGCAGTCTGTCTGATGTATGGAGGAGGTTTAAACCATACTGTTTAGCTCTGTCTTCATACTTGACTGGTTTTGTCATTATGTTTGTTGTATCTGTGAGGTTAAATGAAATGAATGAAATGTCTAAAGGATGTGCTAATATCAAAAGAAGATTATTTTTGAGAGAAAGAGATATCATGATACAAATGGTGCAGCCCGCTGAACGCAAATGTAGGGACAGTACAAGAACAGGAACAAAAACTGCAAAGTTTCTGAGTCTATTCTCTTTAACTTCCTCTCAGATCTGGGGGAAAATCTGGAATTTCTTAGAAGACCTCTTCCTGTATTTACACACCCTGATGAGAGTTTACCAGAGACAAAGCCCCAGACTGTGGATCCAACTGCAGGGAGAGATTCCAGCCTGAGTGACAGCGCGAGCCAACTGCCAGAGCAAGAGAAAAGTAAAGGCCAGAACTGTGCCACAGTCAGACACACACACACGCACACATGTATCCCCAAACATACATCTCAATATTTCAATTACACACTGTGCATGCTCATCTAATGAGTGAGGCAATTGAATCAATCAGCCATTAGTGATCATTTGTATGCACAGGATTTTTTGCTTTGCATATTAAGTTAATAGATATATATATATATGGTTTGGGGTGTGTGTGTGTGTATTTATATAGTTGTATGAAATGTATGCGAATGCACAGTGTATGTAATCTCTGTTTTCTTCCTCCCTCGGCATCCATAATTCAACCAGTATAGAGCATGACAATGATATTTCATTGTCCACAGAAACTTGCACTTATCAATGATTCCATTTTCTTATGGCAGTAATAACACTTGTACGTTGCAGCAGCCACAGTATTGCTCTGCTGGCCAGCCTAAATCCACAATCACGCCACACTGCAAAATACGTCCACTTCTGAGCCTGTCGTCAGTCTACCAGTCTCCTTCCTTTAGTTTCAAGCATCATTTCCTGTTTTCCCCCTAGCTCATGTATTATAAGTGCAGAAGGGTTAATGTGTGTATGGTTGACTATAAATAAACCAGCAGAGGGAGCAGTGGCAGGTGAATTATTTGGTGTTCCTGCAGGGCAGAGAGCCTCCCAAGTCAAAAGTCAAGTGCGGTTATCTGATGAGGCGGATTGAAACAACTGAACAACAGAAAAGAGTTAGAGACATGGAGCTGTTTTGGGTCATTACAGTAGAAATATAAGCCTTTATTTAGGTTGCATAATTCATTAGGAGCAGAATTTTTCTAAAATAATATCTTAGAATAACACTGTGATGAAAATCATATGTGCTTCGTGATACAAAGGAATTACACGAGCAAGAAGTTTCCTCTTGCATAATTTGTATTGCATTCACACTATTGACATATTCAAAAATACAACATGACATTTTGTTGCATTGTGCTCCAGTATGAATTAAAATTCTTTCTCTCATATTCCCCCACCTGCTCCTTTTGACAGTAATCCGTCTCTCGGCTCGCCTACAATTCCACTTGTTACGATAATTAAGTGTGTAGTACCATTATTCACCTCTTGCATCAAAGTGGTGTTACTTAACGAAACTTTATTTTTTTAGTGAAATGCATCATCAAGTTGTGCGCACACACACACATTCAAACACGTCTCTCTCATCTTCTTTGTGCTCACTGTTATATTCCATTGAAATGCATAATCAAATGTATAAATCACTATGTAGTGTGAGAACCACTTCTCTGTTCAATTCTTAATGTGTAGTCTTTAGTTAGTCTGGCAGTGCTCCCCATCTCTCACCATGGTCCTTCAAATTGATTTCCATTTTTTCTGGCGCATGCGCTCACTTATACAATATACTCTCAGATGCACTATAGGAGTCAGGCCCATATGTGGATAACCTAGACCTGGTCTCATTGCCTTCGTCATACCTGCGAAGGCCTGTAGTGCTTTCAGATTCCAGTAATTGACCTAAAATTGATTGGAAATTTAGTTTTTTTCTTTGGCCATTATAATTTTGCATTGGTGCATGCTGCAGTATTACTTAACAATATTTTAATCAGAGTCAGCCAGGTCAATACAATAATAAGAACAACAGTTACCCTTACTAGTATACGCATGTGTGTCCATGTACTGTACTTGTCTATGTTGAGTTTGCTATGTCTATTATGTTTTCCTGTGATTATGTTAATTTGATTACCTTGAAAAAGCCTTTCTTTACTGTGTTTCTCAGTTCCCCAAGGTATGGTGTGTGCCAGCTGCTGTCCTTTCCAGCCACATAATTCTTTGGTTTGGCAAATGGTATGTCTATTCACTATTCTCCTCTCTTGATTACCAGATCCAAGTATAAGTTTACTCTTTCATTACATTGTTGCATGACACATATGCATAAAAACTATAGATTACATTAGACTTCCTTACGCACTTGGCAGCAGTACAGATATGCACAATATAATGCCAAATCTGTATAATCTCAGTGCAATGGCTAGAATGTTGTCTACTTTAGATCAATGACCCGAGCAGTGCTACTTGCAGTACTAAGTGATCTCATATAATTATGATTCATCAAAACTGTCGAACTGAGTTTCACCACTTTTCAAAATATGTGCTGTCTAAGTCACCTCTGTTATACAGTATAGCACAACAATGTGGAAATGCACAAAACCCCATTGTAGCAGTGGGTGGTGGAGATGAAACATAACAACTTGTGATCTGGGGGCATGTTCTGTTCTATTTGATGCTTCGCCTCAACAGGCTTCACTTGTTTTATTATTTACACCCATGCAAAAGCTAATTGGTGGACATTTCCTCTCTGTTGGAGGTATTATATGACCTCAGCACTCTGAACTTGGATCATAATCTTCCTTTGAAATCTTGAATTGATTCCCTGTAGAGTTGGTTTCAGGTGAAAATGATTTTTTTTTTCACTTTGAACTGCATTTTTAAATATTGTTTGCATGGGTACTAAATGTACGCTTGTCTGTGTATTTGTCGATAAACTTCGATCACAGGCAAACTCCTCAGAGTCCCTTCGTCGATACAGTCTCTCCTTGCTGTACAGTCACATAGTCTGTTGACCAGAGTCCGGCATGCCAACTGGAGCCACCACGCAAACCACTCCTGTGCCTGGCTGGAAACTCATCCGCCAGCAGAAGGAGAATGTGGTCACTTCTGAACCACAGAGTGAGTGAGAGACAGGAAGCAGGGAATAAAAAAATGTTAAAATTAAGTTGGGAAAAGATGTGATGAAGGGAAAACCAGCCGGATGGATGCAGGGGAGGATATCAAACAAATAGTGTAGGTGAATTTCATAAATAATATGACTAGAAAGGAAGAGAGTGTTAATACAGGAATTTAGAACCTACAGTACAGAGGGCATACAGTCCCACATGCACAAATGAAAATAGAAGGGGATAGGTACACCATTTCTGTATTGTAAATTGTTCAGGGTTGGCCATATCTGACATCAGCTGATCTCTGAGTAAAAAAAGAAAACACAGTAAGAATCCAGAGTGTGAAAAAGCAGTGTTGGCATGATGTGTCAGTGTTTTTTTTCTTTTCTCTTCTTCCAGAGCTCCCTTGTCAAACCAAGCAGTTCATTGAGGTTGCCAGCCCTTTTCTCTCCTACCGTGCAAGAGCAGCGTTGGCTCAATCTCAGAAGTGTGTACACTGAAATGATCTAAACTCCAAAATTAATCAAGATGTATAATTTCTGCCTCTCTGTTCTCTGCTTATTTAGCCATTTGTTAGCCTGTGCTCTTATCTCCCTACGAGTAAAGATAACAAGAAAACATCTTCCATATGGAGATCAATAATAACATTTTTTTTTTTTTTCTGGTAATCCATTTCATATCCTCTTTTCCCCTGCAACAGGGAATGACACACAGGCTGATAACTCATTTTTTATCCATTTGCATGGTTTGTTTCTACTTGCCTATTACTATACTGACTGAAAAAGTGTTTGCCAACATCCTTAAGCTAAAATAAATGATACCCTGGTGTCATTTGTTTGTATATAATATGACACATGGACTCATTTGTACCATAGATGATATGGTGTATTGCATCTTAATATGTTACATAAGATGAGATGCATGTGTAACATGATGATGATGATGATTATGATATGGTGATGTACTGTTTGTGCACATGAATATGTGTCTTTATGTGTCAGAGAGGTGAAGCCGAACACACAGAAGAAGTATTCCTATGGGTCCCCTCTGGTGTCCATTGCTGAGATTTGGAGACTGAAGAACGAGAAGGCCTTGAGCCTGATGCAGCTGAATGCACCACTAACTCAGCAAACAGCACCAACAAAAAAGAGGTACACAGAATCACTCTCTGCTGGGCACATGCAGTCACTATGTGTGTATTTAACATTTTACAGAGCATTTGGTGTTTATATAAAACTTTATTAAACATGGTCCCCAGAGCCATTTATTTAATAGCTATGATGCAAAACCTGGGTGTCCGAAAACTAAAACAGTAGCAGCTGTCTGCAAAAAAAACTGTGTTGCCGTCTCTGTTATTTCCTACATTTTCCCCCATTCTCCCACCCTCTGTCTACCCTGTAAGTATGCATTGAAGGCTAATCAGAGTAGCTCTGTGGTCACTGACAACAAGGCTGCCATCCCCCAGTCTCAAAGTCACTTCTGTTGTCTCCCAGCCAGGCACCCTGACCAGGGGCACATCTGCACTAAGAGAGAACCAGTGACAGTGAGGGGAGATGAAGGGGGTGGGGTGGGGTTCAGAGAGCCAAGGCAGAAGACACAGACACAGAGACGAGGTTAGAAACAAGATAGAGAGGAATAAAGAGAGGGGGACAACTGTACTGAATAAGAAAGCAGGGGGACTGGAAAAAATGGAGA
>JAFELL010000754.1:0-45638 GCA_019059645.1 Caranx melampygus
TGAAAATTTGATGGCAGTTGTTAAAAAAGTCACATGATGAAACAGTAAAGACTTGTATCAGACTACTTTTTGTAAAATATGAGTTTTGAGAGAGTTTGAACTCTGAGCCCGGGCTGCTGAGGTAGTCCTCGGTGAGGGATCAATAATAGTTCAGACCTGTGCAGATACTGTATATTATTGACATTTTGTGCTGTCTCATTGGCCCTTTAACTGCTCAGCAAGAGTATCTCTTCTGTAAATTTTTTTTTCAGTAGCTGCTCCTTAATTGAATAACATGTCAGAATACTGGTTTGTAATGTGGCAAACTGTAACCTTGATAGGACATACCATGTGTGTGGTGTGTGTGTGTGTGCAGTGAGAACCTGGCAACAACACCAATTCACATTAGTGATGATTAGCATCAAGCACCTGGATATTCTCATCAGCAACAGCTAAAATGAAGTATGTGATCTACATATCCATTCCTCTCATGACACAATTACAATTAGCAAAGATTGTGGCTAGAAAACAGAGATACTAAGCTACTGTAGCCAATAAGCTGGTGTGATGGGGATTCCAGGATTTTTCACTAACATTATCTATTAAACGACAGTTTGGTGAGGTGATCCATATCAAACCTCAGCTTGACCCTGACGCATCTGCTCCAGAACACCCACTGGCATATCTACTTCCACGTCTTAAAAAAGGAGAATTTGCAGCTTATGAAGAAGAGGATAGCACACCCTGTCTCTTACACGTCAAACCTGAATTCACTAGCAGTCAGTCGTATCTTTGTTCGATTCAGTCTGTTCAAGGATTCTGTAGTTGTGACTGTTCTTGGTTGGGTTTGACCAGTTGCATAGTGGTTGTAGTGTTAACTAGATATTACTGTGTAGGCAGCATTACTGCTTCTTTATGGCCCCATGTTCTCAGTCACATTGCCTAATAATGATGTCAAAGGATTCATTCTAGGGGATAAGTTTGCTATCATCTTGTAATTGCCTGTAATGGCAAATTAATAATGGAGTCCTCCTTCAAGTTATTATTGACGCCAGTGTTTCTGCGGCAGTGAGAGGGGTCTTAAATGAACAAGGCTGATGTTGTCATTGGTGATTGTGTTAAAATCACAGTAGCCCCCATTAGATCTGCTAGACTCAGCTATTAGAATAAAGCAGGGGAAGTAAATTAATTGAGAGTCAATGTGTTAAAAAAAAGAGATGTCTGTTGCCATGTTTTTTGACAGCCAAACCACATAATACATTAATTTGTGAATCCATGGGTAATCCATACTGACAAGCTGTGCCTTAAAATATAAAAACATGAATGGAAATGCACATAAAAGGATAAAATGTGGAAATGCTTCTCAAACCTTTTCACATCAAGGACCAAACTTTTAGTGTTTGAAAACAATGACCGAATAGTCATATACCCCTCCCTCTTTTTTGCTGGGAACCCAGAAGGACCCTGGTGATCCTCACTGTAAGAACCTAGGTGAGTACAATTTTCATCATCATGCAAACATCAACTATAGTAACTAAAGAGATAAATGCTGGTAATTATGTGAGGTCATAGAACTGTATGGACCAATGAGAATCGTAAAGGTTGCACCTAAATGCTGCAATGAAACTGATAGGGCAGTGAGAGAGAAGTCAGACACAGTTACACTCAGTCTGGCCCAAATGCATCCTCCATGTCAGGGTAGACTCTGTTGTCACCATTTCTGTGTGACAGCTGCATCATTTTCTGTGTGCCATTAGCAACCATATACCGGAGGGCTGTATATAATATGGGCCATGGAGTCAGACATATATTGGGCCGCAAGAAAACAAGAGTGTGGCCAAGAATGGTCCAGATTATTTTGTTGTAGTAAATTTATTATAAGATATGTACATAATAATTGTGCATCAGTGTAAGTAAGCATAATTTTTGCCAGATAATCATGAATAAAGCACTTGCAGGAAATAAAAACAGAAATCGGATTAGTATTTGTGGCCAAAGTGTCTTGTGTCTGCAGAGAGCAGTGTTAGCAGTATAATGAAATAGCAAGAACTGCTTCAACAACATATTTTTCTGTAACGCTGATTTAAATTCCACATTTGTTTGACCTTTCCACTGGCCATTTGTCTTCATCTTCCACATTAGATTCATTTGTAATCCAGGTCACTGACTAGCTCAGTTGAGTTAAAAGATTTATATATTTCACACAGTGTACATACTGTATTTATTATAACTTCAATATATTGGGGGGTATTTATCCTTCCATCCCTGATCTCTCATTATTTCTTGAACATTAGAAACTGCAGTGAGAGTTATAGCTGCTGTCTGTGTGTCTGTCTGATATGGCCAGTAGAGGGTGTATGTCATAACCTGAAACCACCACCATACCATACATGCACACTATACTATCTCAGTAAGAGATATAGGTGACTGCAGCTGCCTCTCAGCAGATGGCCTTTCTACTGGAGCTGCAATATATGAAGTTATTTAGTGGATACTGTTTACTGTAAAAAGGATATTAGCATGATGTATGAGTATGGACACAGCGGGGCTGTTAAAGAAAAGAATGAGTGGCTGCACACACACTATGCAGACATCGGTCATGGTGCCAGTGTTGCACTAACTGTTTATTTAACACAACATAGACACTGGAAATGGCAATGAGCCCAGCTGGACATGATGTATACCAGCAGGAGGCTGCAGCAAGAAAGGAGAGAGGCAGCACATCACACATAATGTACTGCTCCATATTAAGGGCTCTTGCGGGCTGCCACTAAGTGAATATAGTTGTATAAAGTATAAGTGGCCAGCTGGATCTGTGCTGTGTAAAAATCACTAGAGTGGAGAGAGAAGAAGACACAGAGAAAATGAATTAGAATGTTAAAAAAAGGGGGGTAAAAAAGAAGAGAGATAATGCTAAAGGGGGAGAAATAGAAGGAGAGGGAAAAGAGAGAGGGAGAGGTTGGACTGCAATGCTGCAAGGTGTATTGGTAGTATTTGAAGTTATACTCTGCTCAGGAGGCATCAGTAAACCTCTACTGCCACATGGTGGACAAGTCAGGTAATGCACTCACCATTTCCTCTGTTTCCTCTAGTGCAGGGGTGTCAACTCATTTTAGTTCAGGGGCCACAAACAGCGCAATGTGATCTCAAGTGGCCGGACCAGTCAATAACAGCATAATAATCTCTAAATAACATGAACTCTAAACTTTCCCTTGTTTTACTGCAAATAAGAACAAATACGTGATTAAGATTTTACAGTTACAGCAACACTTACCTTTACCAAATTTCTTGAGAAAATGTGTGCAGATATGTGCAACTTCCACAATATTAAACTTCTTCTGTGTCTATGTAATTTTCATACTTTTCATACAAATTCATCCTGCGGGCCAGATTGGACCCTGTGGCGGGCTGGCGGGCTGGTTTTGGCCTGTTTGACACCCCTGTTTAATGTTGATAGGCACACTTTAACTTACTGTAACCTGAGGATGTGCACTTTCTGATGCTTACTTGTACACACACACAAATGATGGATAGTTGTATCCATCAGATACAGAGAAATGCACATGTATATTAAACACAATATATTGCTTAAGATTAGAAGCACTGAGTCTTGATTCTGACCTCTCTGGTTAAGATTCCCTTTTGGCTGTTTATGAGTTCTTTGCAGTTCCGTCAGATATCTTGAAATGTGATCTTGATGTTGACAAAGATGATGACTTCCACGCCGATTTCATGATGACATAATCTCTCTTTAGCCCTTTTTACAGCAACCATATCGATCATCACTACAACCTCAAAACTCACCGTAACAAATCTAATGCAAATGTGATCATTGAATTTCCACTCCATTTGCAACTGCCAACGGCAAACACTGCCTGCAGTAAAAATTCTGCACTAACTACCACCACACAAAGGACTATGACAGATGCACTGCAAGCATCAGCTACAGTCATGTTCCATAATAACAAGCATTAAAATGAGTCACTGACTTATCCTTTTAAGTGTATACACCTGGTTTTCTTGGCAGCAAAAATTCCTGTCTGACTCCTTGAATTGCAGAGTATCCATGTCGCTCGCATTCGCAGGTGGACAGGTCTGCATTCCTGCTATGACAAGCCCCAGGCCCACTTTGGCTCAGTAAACAGGAATGGTGTCATCCCCAGCTCTGGTCTTGTGCTCACAGCAGCTGATGCACCCTCAGTATAATTTCAATAAATAATTTAAACCCAAAGGGACAGAAGCATCCTAATTTGTATGATACCTTATTACCTTTCTGATCTATCTTATGACCTTTGGAGATGGCCGAACCTCAGGTCTGAAACCATTGGAAACCTAACTATATGAATGTAGTGAGCAATATGCTCCAAATGTAGGAGTATAAACAGCCTGATGCCATTTATTATAGTGAGTGATTTTTCTGTCAAACTGTGATTTGATTTCACTGCAGGTCTTTAACTTGTAATGGTTTAGTACAGAATGTGGAAATAAATTTACTACAAAGTGAATCTTGACCACATGGTAACTGTGTGATTGACTTCTCTCCACAGTCCTATTAGTTTTGTCACAGCAATTAGGACAGCCTTGGTTGTGTGGAGTATTTCCGCAGGTTGTTTTTGTTTCATGGTTTTGATTTTTGGAGAATCTGTTTTTATATATCACATCAGGGAATTACAGGCATAAAAAATTCAATAATTTTAAATGGCTGAATTGCATTTAGAAGTTTCAGTCTCGAGGTTATGCTGTTAGTCTTGCTCTCTCACTTGCTGGAAATCTAAATGTATGCTGATCATGTCTGTAGGTCTAAGTTTTACCAGAGACAAAACATGTAAGGTGACTTTAGAAAGTGGACGCCATCACTTCATGCACACTTTATTGTGTTATAGATGTGCAGTGGTTTTATTTTATTTATAGCGCTCCATATCACGACAGATGTTATCTCAGGGCACATTTCATATGGAACAGGTCAAGACCTAATATTATTTACAGAAACTCAAAATCCCCTCATGAGCAAGCAGCAGTGGTGAGAAGAAACTGTCCTTTCAGAGGCTGAACACAGAGCAGGCAGCTGTCTGCCTCAACAGATGGGTCAAGGGAGATGGACAGAGCACGGGGGGAAGTGGACCTAGTGTAATGTAAGTTCCACATAGAGAAGTGTAGGAAGAATGATAATAATGACAGTACGGACTCTGCAGCTTCCAGGGGCAGAAACACCTGCAGAAATAGTGACAGGAGGAGAGAGGGTGCCCAAAACTACAGGAGAGAGAAGAGGCAGAGTTAATAACATGCATTATTGGAATATGACTGGGTACAGATGGAGAGGGAGAGGGGAGAGAGGAGCTTTGGTGCATCATGGGAGGTCCCCAGCAGTCCACAGCAGCATAACTAGTGCAAGGTACAGGCAAGTCTGAGCCAACTCAACAGCAACTAAGTTTTCTTAGGAAGTAAAGTTTTAAGAGTTTTCTAAAAATAGCCCTGTCAGATTTACTTGATGTCAATTGTGAACAGGAAATCAAGTCTAACAGGAGAAGAGGCATTCTTAAAATCAATGCATCATTCATTATTACATACAAATATTTGTTTTGCTGTGTCTTCTCTCAGAAACTATAAGGCTTTGGTGATAGCAGTTATGATTTCTTACTGGTGAGCCAAAGTATGAGAGGGATCTTTCACGTAAATTGTCATCCCAGTCAACAGTAACTAAGCAATTGAAATCACCATGGCAACCTCTGAGTGAAAGAGGGGGGACAAACAAACAGCTATTTCGAATGAGATGATTAGAGATGTTGCTGATGTCTGAGGCGCTTACCAAACTGACTGACATTTCTGTGGCAAGTTGGCCAAAAAAAGAAAAAACAGCAAATATTTTGCAGTTTACCTTAATTTTTTTTTACCAGACACTAAAATCTCCCTAAGACTACCACCAGACCTGGTCCCTGCTTCAGATTCAGAGATACTAAAACAGTACTAGGTTAATGACTTTTTAAATGCAGCACTATGATATAAACATATGAGGATGGACAAGGTGAGCTCGAGATAAAAACTCCAGCAATTAGGCTATACTGTAGCAGCATAACTAAGAGATGGTTCAGGGTTGACCTGAGCCAGCAACAGAGAGGAGAGTTTGATGCCTGATCCTAAATGTAGAGATGGATTCTGCCCCTGATCCCAGACTGGGAACTGGTTCCACAGGAAGGGGATGATGCTGTCATCATGTAGTACCCTGTTTGACCAGTAGGTGTTGCAATTGGACTCTATGTAGCCTGGTCGTTGTAAAATGTGGAGTTTGTTGTGCTTTTGCTTGAAGTTGCTGTGTTGGACAGTTAAACCAGCTGCAGTTTCAGTATTTCCTTATACACCCTGAAATGTAGTCTGGTAAATATATGACACACAGAGTCATAATGTGACACTGAGGTCATCATCAGGAGAAAGCCCCTGTCTCATACTGAATTCTAAGATCTTCTGTGGAGATCTGTCATCAGCTGTGATAGAAAAATATTTCTAGCTCTCCATCTTCTATGTGCAGCACACAGAGGTTCTAAAGCACAAAGGACAGATGCAATGTGTGTTCATGTGTTTCATTTAAGGGACATAAGGGCTTTAAGTGAGGAGCTACAAAACAGATAACACAGTAAAATTTTATTAATTGAGTCATGATGTTATTAACAATAGAAACTCATTCTTATACCATTAGTTCCAACACTGTTTCTGCTTCCAAGGCCTCTGTCAAGGGTCAGGATTAAGACAACAGGAAAGAACACCCAATGACAGACGCACAGACAGGACAGGTCGAGTTATCGTCAGGATAATGACAACTGGAAAATGTCAGGAGGAGCTGCATGACACCACAACAACCTGCAGCAAAGCAGCGTGGGAACGGACAGTGTTACACAGTAGGGCTTAAGGAGGTCATGAGGGACAGATGTGTAGGCAGCAGCAGACGATGGTGACTGTCAGGGGCAGAAAGCTCTAGAAGGAAACTAGGTGAGCCAGCAAACCTGACACAAATGAGGGAGAAACAGTCTAACAGTGTCATTGTCACAGCCCCACAGTTTACCTGTGCAGCAGCTAGTTTATTAGTTTATATGTGTTTACTGACTACTATGTATGAAATGTCTCAAAAAAAGACCAAGCGTGATGTGTCCCAGTCATATGCACTTGCTTGACAGATTAATGTTTGAGGAGAAACAGAAATATTTTTTGATTTACTTTACTTTAAAGATTTTACACCAAATCCTTGACCAGATTTTAATCAAATCAGTTTTTGTTTGTTTAGGTTTTTAGGGAAATTACATTAATTATACTGGAAACAAATTTTATATTGATTGATGATTCTAGTGATAAAAGAATAAAAGCTTAACCTCTGCATTGATTAATTTCTGGCTCATTTTGGTTATTGTGTGCCTTCAGTGTGGTTACACTTTAGCTACTCTACATTAATTAACCCCTCATATTGTATTAATCACATGTGCATCCTCTCCTCATGCACATTTTCTGTCTTGCCTTTATCTGTTGTACCTTGTAATTTGGCCTTGGTGTCTCACTCACTCACTCATTATGTGTTATGTGACCTTAACTCCTCTGCGCCAACTGCCTTACCTGGGTGTGGGATCCCTTTTCTTGGGAGTTTTTCCTCAGTCGATGTGAGGGTCAAAGGGCAGAGGATGTTGTCATAATGCTGTGTAAAGCCCTTTGAGACAAACTGTTTGTAAAAACGGCTATACAAATAAAATCCCCTTGCCATGCCATAAACCTTCAGGCACAATGCAGTCCTGCCAGCTGAGAGTGAAAGTACTAATAAATAACATATCACTGTTTTATTGGTTGTAAACATTAACAATCAGAGCAAGGAGACAGATGTTGAGGATCAACAGCTGGAATGCTTTCTGTCAATAGTTGTGAAAAACATCATTTCAAATCTACATAAAAATCTAAATAAAACATCAGTATCTGGGTGTTCAACACTGAAATCATGCTTCTGAGATTTTAGAGCAGGATGGTCTGTTTTTATGTCAGTCTAAATGATTTATAGCAGCTTTTGATCTTTCATCCCACGCTGGCTCTGCTGCTTGTTTTATGTGACTGTAAGTTGATATTAACCTCAGAGAGAAAGAAGCTTCTACCACACTTCAGTCACATTTTCTGGACAGACAGACACGATCATGGGAATTCATTCGCACACCTCCTTATAAAAGGCATGTAGTTTCATATAATAACTTAATGTTCAGGTTTAATTATTAATCTATTGTACAAATACATAACCTGTATAACTTGTGGATATCATCTGAAGCAGAATTCAGGCATAATATTGGTCATATACTGTAAACTGGGATACAACCTAATTATAACCTATGTCATTTAAAACATGCAAATACGGTAATAGAAATGATTGTTATAAAATGATATCGAATGGATTTTATTGCAGCATTGGGTGGTAATGATAGCTAATAATTCCTCTCTCTCTCTCTCTCTCTCTATTTTTGTTTTAACAGTGAGCCAGGCAGTTATTTCTAATATGGAAAGATATGGTCAACACTTAACATCACATTAACTGTCAGGAAAAGTTAGTTAAAAGTTAAAATAGTTCACTACTTCACTACTAGCTGAAAGACCTTGGACTTTGATATGGGAGTTTCAGAGCTTTTATCAAAGCTTTATGAGTGATTATTATAGTGTTCGTTGTGCTTTCCAGTAACACTGATCAAACAGCAAGATGGTTAATGTGCAACAGTGTAGTATTTCAGAGACTGACATTTGTCTCAGATTACATTACCTACCAAAACAGGCCTTACATCATGACACTTAAACATCATGACTGTCAGTTGGTCTAAAATAAAATGATTTTATTGGATGGAACAGGAAAAGTTTGAAAAGGTAGCTACAGCAGTAAGTTAACATCCAGCTGCTCATGTGGCCAGAAAGGGTTATTCTTCTCTCCCACGTCACCTTCATCAGTGTCCATCAGAATCATAGTCAGAATCTGATTTATGAGCAAGTAGGTTTAAAGCATATGGGGAATTTGCTAACTCAGTGACAGTACAGATCTCAAGCCATTTACAGTTTTTCACAGTTGTTAACACATTTTTGAATCCTCATGCCCTTTTCTCAGAATTGTAAACACAAAACTCTTTTCTCAAACTACTTTCACAAAAACCCTTATTCTTTTTGCAAAACCAAACCATCACCTTAAAATAGATTTACCTGTGCTCAAAACCAAACAGATCTTGCACTAATCAGTCAAAATAGAAACACTGCTAATCAGTCATTACACACTACACCAAAAACTGGAAAACACAGTGTCCAGGGTATGTATCTAATGGAGAAATGTTTACTGATCACATTACACTATAGCACATGCATCTTGCATCTCTAAAAGTAAAGAAAAAAAAAAAGATTTCACAGCTTAGTGGATTCAGCAATTACTCTGCATTCATCAGACATAAACTATAGTATAGTAATAGGTACTGTGAAAAAAAAATCCATCCTGAAATTGAAAAATACAAATGAGAGTCTACAAACTATAATGCTCTGTAAAAGTTAAAAAATCAAAAGGCTGTACACAATCGATCATGCAGTCATCAAGCTTCGTCTCACCTTTGGGCTGGGTCAGGCCACAGCACTTTCACTTGCTATATTTGCCCTATTTACACTTCACTTAGTGTACTGTAATGGCATTGTTTTGATGGACCATCTCAACTACAGAGGTCTCCTGCTGGGGTGTGAACATAGGTGTCCTATGTAGAATTGCACGACTGTATGGCAGTCGTGCAATTCTACAAAAAGTGAATGTGCAAAATATCTGTAATATAATGTTCTCAAATATATATATACAGTAACTCTCAATGATAAAACAGTCCAGTAAAGTAGATTGTACCTGTTCTCTTGTCTAAATCTCCGGATTATGGTGGGCACAGAGAATCTACTGTTGTTTGGTTGGACCCTTTGGCCTGTCTCCCTCATTGTCATGCCATGCACAAGGACATGGTCTATGAGAGTAGCCTGAATGTCATCAGAAATGAATGACCACTCTTTGTTTTCTTGCACTCTGAACTGGCTTACATTGACTGTCACATCATGAAAACACATGTGATCAATTTTGAGGTCTTGTGTTTGACGGATGCCAAATGTGTTTTATTTGTGTTTATGTTTTGCCACTTGTCTTTACTATTATGCATCGCATGTGCATCACAGTGACAAGTGTGTTTTATTGCATGAGAATGTGTTTAGAGTTTTGCAAAAGGAATGATCTGCGAATACTGTTTTACCGCATGAAGATAGTTTATGGTATTGTCAAAAGGATATTCTCTTCAGTGAGTGAGTTTAGACAACTGAGCAATTGATTCACACAACAGTGTGGTGTTAGTGTTTTAGCAATTCAGAAAAACTGAAGTGAACTGCAGCCAAAAAGCTGTACTGGTGAGAAGTTCCTGACTCAAACAGTTAGTGTGCAAGTCCTGGAGAGGTGGCAGGTATATATACCATCTACTTGGTAGAGTCAATGATACCCTGCAGCTGTCTCTTGTCTTAGCAGTGGCAGCTGTGTACCAGGTGGTGATGAAAAAGGAGATGCCTCTGAACCTGCGCCCAGCCAAGTGTCCATGAAAAGTGACCGGTCAAAGGATGATTTATATGATTTTAAAGAAGATCCCTCAGCTGGACAAAGGCAAGCTGCTTTTCTTGATATAATGCTAAACTATGCTTAAACCAACACTATTGGTTTGTTGATGGTTGAATTGCAGAGAAATTGCAATGTTGTGCATCTTTGACATGGGATATTTATATATTCTGCTAACTTGTATTTTTAATCACTACTAACATTGTGTGCAAGCCAGTGAAACAACCTGTGACTAGCTCAGACAGTGATGTTGGTAACAGACTGGCTATCACTTGAATCTGCTAAGGCCACATCAAGTGGTTGTTTTGTTGTTTTCCCTGTTTCTTCACTGACAAAAATGTCATCATGTTAAGGTAAGGATTATAAAAATGTTTTTGAATAAGACAAAAAGAGGTTTGAAGCACAGAACCAGCTCAGAATCTTCTGTGTCAATTCCGCTAAGACTCCTCTGCTATGGTCCTTTACATGCAGGGTTGTCAGGAGTTCTCAGGGCAACTGAGGATGATGTGGTTCATAATGAGAGAAAAAACTTAATCTTTCCTTCACAGAGATGACCAAGGAGTGATGGAGACTCACAGAAATCTGCCTGTCCAGGAACATCAAACAGATCTGAAATCCATATTCATGGTTTGTATCAGAGAAGAGCATAAATGAAGTACATGTGAAATGAAACTAAAGGATATGCACAATGGTTTGGAGGATACTGTTTGGAATTAATTTAATCCTTGTTAATCATGTTCCAGATGATTGAAGACAACATTGTCATATTTGTGAAGAGTGAGATGAAAAGATATTGGAGGATCCTGAATCAAAATGATGAAAACTGCTTTGAGACACTTGGGGACTGTGAGGAGGTGGATGGTGATGAGGATGAGGAGCAGATGAAGAGCAGCAGAGATGGTTTTTTGAAGATAATTCTGAACTTCTTCAGGAGATTTAAGCAAGAAGAGCTGGCTGATTCTCTGTGGGAGAGTAAGATAATGCTAATTTACAGAATGTGTGATAGTTAAAAGAAAAAAAACTGTTACAGAATCCTATCAATACTGCAGCTATAAATCTGTGACAAACATATGACAAAATGAATGCAACATATATACTGTAATATCTGCTCACTGATTTTATTATTTGGTTCTTTGTCCAGAAATCCATCATTCCATGTGCCAACATGAACTCAAAGCTAGTTTTAAAACAAATTCAAACATGTTTTTGAAGGGATCACTAAGGCAGGATACCCAACCCTTCTGAGTCATATCTACACAGAGCTCCACATCATAGAGGGAGGGGCGGGGGTTGTCAGTGATGATCATGAGGTCAGACAGATTGAAACAGCAAACAGGAAACCAGACAGACCAGAAACAACCATCAGACAAGAAGACATCTTTAAATCATCACCTGAAAGAGATGAACCCATCAGAACAGTGATGACAAAGGGAGTGGCTGGCATTGGGAAAACAGTCTTAACACAGAAGTTCACCCTGGACTGGGCTGAAGACAAAGCCAACCATGACATACAGTTCACATTTCCATTCACTTTCAGGGAGCTGAATGTGCTGAAAGAGAGAAAGTTCAGCTTGGTGGAACTTGTTCATCACTTCTTCACTGAAACCAAAGAAGCAGGAATCTGCAGGTTTGATCAGTTCCAGGTCGTCTTCATCTTTGATGGTCTGGACGAGTGTCGACCTCCTCTGGACTTCCACAACACTGAGATTCTGACTGATGTGACAGAGTCCACCTCAGTCAACGTGCTGCTGACCAACCTCATCAGGGGGAAACTGCTTCCAACTGCTCGTCTCTGGATAACCACATGACCTGCAGCAGCCAATCAGATCCCTCCTGGGTGTGTTCATATGGTGACAGAGGTCAGAGGGTTCACTGACCCACAGAAGGAAGAGTACTTCAGGAAGAGGTTTAAAGATGAGGATCATCTGGCCGGCTGGCCTGGGAACGCCTTGGGGTTCCCCCGGAAGAGCTGGAAGAAGTGTCTGGGGAGAGGGAAGTCTGGGGGTCCCTGCTCAGACTGCTGCCCCTGCGACCCGGCCCCGGATAAGCGGAAGAAGATGGATGGATGGATGGATGGATGGAACATGAGATACATTTATTTATTTATTTATTTTTGTATCATTTTATTTTCTTCCCAGACTGAGTGGCTGTAACCTCTCAGAGAGAAGCTGTGAAGCTCTGGCCACAGTCCTCAGCTCTGAGTCCTCCAGTGTGAGGGAGCTGGACCTGAGTAACAACAGCCTGCAAGATTCAGGAGTGAAGCTGCTTTCTGCTGGACTGGAGAGTCCACACTGTAGACTGAAAAGTCTCAGGTCAGGATTCATCAATCCACTAAACTGTGGGAGGTCTTAACTGAAAAAAGAAATTCTTAATAAATGTCATATACATTTACCTTTTAGTGACTCTGCTGTTGAATGTAATAATATCAAAAGCAATCTATTGTTTGCAGGCTGTCAGGCTGTATGATCAGTCGACACGTGCAAACTTCCACGTGCCTTAAGTCATATTTCGCAGCTTTAAGTTATACATTATATTATTACACGGGGGGACTTATTAGGCCTACAGTAGGCCTATGTGCTAGTTATGCAGCAAGGTCCCCGTGAAAGAAGGTCGGACGACAAACATACACGGACATGGATGAGCATCAGCGGCGCTGCTTAAAAAGGGGGGACAGCGCTGCGCTCTCCAGCCGGTTCACCTGTAGCTCCACAGACGAGCTGTCAGAGGAGCTGTGCTGTCCCTCTCTCTTTAGCCTGGTGTTTGGCTGCATTTTGTATAAAAAGAGTTCATAATATGAAGATCCGACCTCCATCTGAGCGGCGATCAGCTGAGCCAGAGCACAGTGGATGTGGCTGCACGGCTGTAGCAGCGTGTGTGTTTTTTAACGGGGGGGGGGAAGACGGGACTGGCTGAATGTCTTGCTCTCCATAGCGCCGACAGTGAGAGCTGTTTGCAGCAACTTAACTAGCTTAACAACACAGCATGCTGCGACGCTGTGTACGGAAGCCGTACAGCGTCGAAGCCGGAAGGAGGAAATGTTAATGATTTTATTTTCCTTGAAAGAGTAGTTTAAAGATAGTGTTGGTGAGATTATTTTTGCTGTGAAGGCCTGGAAGTTGCAGTGTAAACATGATAACTTGCAACATATGTGGTAAGACCTTCAACAATACATTGGCAAATATCAGGCACATGCAAACTCATAGTTGTATGCCTAATGCATCTTTTAAGCGTGATAACTCTGTGTGGTAACTCTTTTCTGTAATTGTTGTCTGTGTTAGGTGCTGGTGATGGAGTCACATTTGGCCATTGGATGATCAGTTTTGAAAGCCAGGTCATCTGTGAAGGCATCCAAAAAAAAAAAAACCCACAGCTTGCATTTGTAAAACACATGACAAAGAGCTCAGTGATGATCTTTGATGTGTGTGGACTGTTGGTAGCTGCAGCAGATGCACCACAGACTGTGATGTAAAGAAACATGTTTGTTACACAGCTGCTCACTTTTAACTCACAGCTTGCTGCAGTTTTCACCACCTACTGTGTTCAAATTGCAATACTAAGAAGCTGCAAGGACACTGGGATTTGTTTGAAGGTACAGTAAATTCTGTGCCAGAAATCAAAGTCCTGGAAATCACTTTTAATTAATGTTATAGGTTTACACATTAAATGCAAATGATATTTACTTACCACACCCAATATCTTACTTTCTCTTATTACGTTTCAGGTGCTGGGTGGATGGATAGATAGATAGATAGATAGGGAAGAAAGACCAGTCAGGGGAAGGTGGTGTAAAAGAAGATGGGGAAGCTGGTCTACAAAAAGACAACAACGGTGATCCCCATGTGGCCAATTTCCTAAAATATTTGATGGACTTTGAGTGGAGCTTTATTTCTCCAACATAGTTCAGTCCATTTGTCTCAGGTGTCCAGGTTCATTTTTGGACTCGCCATTGTTGAGAACCTGTTTGCTATGTTTAATTGTAATTGTTAATGGAATGTGTGTAATTCAGTTAGCTTTTACTTAGTTTTCTTAGCTGCTATGCAATTGATGCAGTGACTTTAACCCAGCTGTTGACTTTGGGTGAAGGGAGGAAGGAGGGGGAAATAAAACCAGCAGTAAAGTTAAAGATTCACCGAAGAGTTTGCTTTTTATTATAAAAGAGTCTCACATTAATGTGGATGAATCTACACCCCACACTTGTTTATGTGTCCATTTTCAATAAATATATTGTTTTATCTTTGTAGTTATTTTGATATTATTATTTAGTGGTTGACTTGCCCAGCATTTCCTCAGAAAGACAGAGCGATTTACGGAAACTGTCTATGCCCATTATAGATTGTCAAAACATTACTAATAGTAAAACTTGTCTGTGTAATGACCTCGTCAGTGGCCGTCGTTTGGTCAAAGCTCTCTGGTTCGGTCTTCAAAACTCCCACAGCTCGCTCTGGCTAGCTCGCTCATTTCAGTGCCGTATCGCTCTGGCTCAATTGTGACCAGTATGCGACCGTGCGTGCTTAGGCTCATGGTAAATGTAGTGTGAAAACAGTACCTTTAAAGTTGAAGGAGTTGAATTGGCAGATAGTTTGTACTTTATGTTTTGCAAACAAGCTTAATAGGTTATAGTTATATAGTTATAGGCTAATAAATGTAATGTTAGCCATCTCTTCTCATAGTTCCAGAAAAAAAAAACTATGATGACCAAGTAATGGTGTTTTTATGGATTTTATGGATACTGAAAATGGTAAGCTTTAATAAATATTTAATCCATGTTGTGAGGTCATATCTTGTCTGAGCCATTTCTGTGGTAGCTATTTTCAGGGGTTTTCACTTTTAAATCATTAGCTTATGTCAATGTAAAGATCACATTCTACAGTGTTTAACATAAATTTACAGTAATAAGTTGTTAATGGAGAATACTGTAGGAGATGTAAAATAACAGTATAATGGCAGCAAGAGCTGACAGTATAATACTGTATGTTGAGTTTTCCGTACAGCACAGTACTGTTATATTGTTATAGTAATAAACTGTTGTTGTAGATCACAGTAGGTACACTGAAGAATAACAGTTTCAAGCTGTAGCTGCCAGTAGTTTACTGTAATTTAACAGGCAAATTTGTTACAGTGTGGGAATCAAACCCACAACCTCATTTTGCATTTTGACAGTAAAGTAGGTGATAAACACCACATCACAAGCACCCTAGATGTGATTGATCAACAGCAGTGACATAAAGCAATAACTATTTTGCCAGATGCAGAGTCTGTTGTCTGTCTAGGAGTTTGTCATGCATGTGTCCTCGAGCCAAATAGGCAAATGACAAAATCTCTTTTTTTCTGTGTGTATGTGTGTGTGTGTGTGTGTGTATTGAGAAATATCAGGTCCTCACCGGAGACCAAAGACAGAATCGCTTTGCAACTCTAGGAAAACTGTCATGATTTTATACCAGCATTGGAAATTTGTAGGAAGTTGTTTGGTGTAAGGACAACTAAAGAAAAACTGACAAGACTGACACAAGTAGGCCTTTATAATATGCAACTGAGATGAAAAAGCAGATCAAGAACATTTCTTTAAATTCAATTCTGAACTCAGTCCTTCAACAGGTTTGACACTGAGGCCACATCCCATTCCACTGCTGCTTCTCCTCCTCCTCCTCCTCCTCCTCCTACACCTGGGTACATCTCCACTGCTGCAGCTACTCCCCCTTTCACACTTGTCTGTCACAGAGACAGGGGTGAGGTTGGAGCTTAGGAGACTTTGCTCTGTGGAGGCTGCTGGCTTAGATGGTGTGTGTCCAAGGCTGCTTAAAGACTGCGCTGCCCAATTGTGTCAACCTCTCCACAGGATCTTCATCCTGAGTCTACAGGGGCGGGTGCCGGACCTGTGGAAAACATCCTGCATAGTGCCGGTACCAAAAAGAAAATGTCCGGCTGAACTAAATGACTACAGACCGGTGGCCCCGACTTCACACATCATGAAAACCTTGGAGCGGCTGATTCTACATCTACTGAGGCTTGAGGTCAAAGACGAACTCGATCCCCTGCAGTTTGCATACAAAGAACACATTGGAGTGAATGATGCAGTCCTCTACATGCTCCACCGTGCCTTCTCTCATCTGGAGGAATCTGGCGCTTATATAAGAATCATGTTTTTTGATTTTTCAAGCGCATTTAATACCATCCAACCCAACATATTCAAAAACAAGCTCAAAGAGATGGGAGTGGATTTTTCCTTTGTCTCCTGGGTCACAGATTACCTGACAGAAAGGCCACAGTTTGTCAGGTTGGGGAGCTGTTTTTCTGGGACATTAATGAGCAGCACGGGGGCTCCACAGGGGACTGTCCTGGCTCCATTCCTGTTCACATTGTATACAGCAGACTTCAAATACAACTCTGAGTCCTGCCACATCCAGAAATACTCAGATGACACTGCTATTGTGGCATGTATTAGGAATGGACAGGAATCTGAATATAGGGATTTGATAAAAGCCTTCAGTGACTGGAGTCACAAAAACTGCCTCATGCTGAACACCTCAAAGACAAAGGAAATGATCATGGATTTCTGTAGGTCCAAACCCCCTCTTCAGCCAGTGAACACTTGTGGAGTGGATATCGAGGTGGTGACAACCTATAAATATCTAGGTGTTCACCTGGATAACTGGTCCCTGGTCCCTTAACACTGATGCACTCTACAAATAGGGTCAGAGCCGCCTCTTTTTCCTAAGAAAGCTCAGATCTGACTCTGCTGTTGAATGTAATAATATCAAAAGCAATCTATTGTTTGCAGGCTGTCAGGCTGTATGATCAGTCGGCAGTCAGGCAGTAAGATGCTGCAGATGTTCTATCAGTCTGTGGTGGCAAGTGTTTTATTTTATGCTGCAGTCTGCTGGGGAGGAAGTTTAGGAAAAAAGCAGGCAAAGACGCTGGATAAGCTTGTCAAGAAGGCTGGCTCTGTCATCAGAGTAAAAATGGACTCTCTGGGGGAAGTGGTGGAGAGATACACAGTGAGGATGATGGAGACCATCCTGAACACGGATCATCCACTTCATAACACCTTGAAGGATCAAAGAAGCAGTGGTGGTGGACGGCTCCTCTCTCTTCACTGCAGGACAGAGAGATACAGAAGATCTTTTATACCCACAGCCATCAGGCGTTTTAATTCTTCTGCAAATGGTTGATGAGCTGACAGACTAATCAATTTCCATTTGGGATCAATAAAGTAATTCATATTTGTATGAGGCTAGATAGAAGTGACAGTGTGTTGCACAAGGACACTTTCTGAGAGCCACAGGACTGTTCAATCATTCAAAAGCTTAGGTACCAATGAAACCATTCTGTTTGCTTGACACACTGGTTAGTGCTCACCCTGAATGAATTCTGAAGCTGAACTTTTCAGCATTTCTACATTCAAACCTTGGCTTTAGAAATTAATGAGTGAAGACAAAGTATTCAGCGCAGGACAAATTATGCTCAGCCTCACGTTTTAAACATAACAAAACAGGCTCTTCTGTTCTCTACAGCCTTCATATTGAAAGTGTAATGAAAACTGATTGGATCAATTACAGGACCAGCACTGACTCATGCAGCTGTCTGCAGTTGTTCTCACTCTCAGTTATTTCTAGCTTTTTTATTTTAAATGAGATACTGATCATGAGATATCAAAAATCTGACTGTGTGCATGAACCCCATCATTAGATTTATCCAGAAACCAAAACAAGTTCAATGCAGAAATGCAAATTTATTGAACAGTTTATTTATTGACAGTTTGACAAGTCTGACCCCTCTCATGGGGCTTCAGAGCTGTTGTGCCTTGATGATTAACTCCCCCGCTGGATGAAGGAAAGGAAGCGTTGAAGTGTTTGGAAGCCAGCCGGTCTTCTCTCCTCCTGTTTGAGACATGATAACAGTTGATGTAGTTCCACTCCTGATACCTATTGAAATAAGAAGACATGGTGAACATGTTCCCCTCCTGCTGTGTTGAGCGCACTAGGGAATTTATCGGGGGAAGTGTATACTGTACCTGTTGATTTCTGCAGATGTGTTCATGTTGCCGTGTAGGTCATTTCAGTGAGGCATGATGTTTGGCTCAACATCAAGGAAACTTTGATATAAAACAAAAAGCCATGTTTCACTGAGATGAAAAGCAGCTCGGGGTTTGATGTTCACTCAATGTCACTGTTACTCTTCAATAATATCAACACCAACATACCAGAGGAGGGGGCAAGTCACAAGTAGGTCATGATCTTGATGTCCAAGTCTCAAGGAAGTCCCAAGTAACTGTGGTGAGAATCAAGTGGACTCCCAACTGTGAGTCAAACAAAAGAAGACAGTTATTTTTGAAGATTATCCACAGTTTCCACAGTGAAATCAGGAACCAGAAGAGAGAGAGGTCAAGACAAGATTCATTTTTCTTTCATTTTGAGGGTGGACAGAGTGGTGAGAGAAAAGGGGTGTAATTAAAATGGGTGAAGTGAGTTGGGAGGTGGAGGGGGTTAGTCTCCGCCTGACAATCAATAACATCCTCCTCCACCCAGCTGTCGGTGTCGCACCTGTTTCTCCTGTGCATCCAGAAACCCTTCTTCTTCTTCTTCTTCTTCTCCTCCCCTCTCTTCTTCTTCTTCTTCTTCTTCCTCCAGGCTTGATTATTGTCCCTCTGGGTTACAAACATTTTTCCATGTAAATTAGTTAATGGTGCCTTTTATATTTTTAACCACAAGAACTGAGAGCCCTGGGAGAAGGATGAGTGTGGGACAACTGTGATATTTCATGAAGTGGTCAGAGCCAGTAAAATGAAAAAAAGGTGAACAAGTCATTTTTCCACAACTATTCAACTCAGATTTTGACACACTGTACTGAATAGACAGGAAAGCAACAGGGACTGAAGAGCAATCACAAGGACATATTTTAGAGAAACACTGACACTAACAATGATAACTAATGGTTAGTGAAAGTGAAAAACACAGAATTAAGTATGAACAGACAGGTCTAACACATAGTTTCTTCCCGGTTTTAGATTACAGACTGTTCTAGCTCCCTTTCATTTCAAGTCATACTCACTTTCTCTGTCCTCAGTCAACAGCAGCAGCTCAGTATGCCGAGCAAGAGGAAAACAAATAATGGTTAGCGAGGCAGACTAGTAATGTTTGAAATACTACATTGAATATATATGAATAAGAGCATGTAGCTAGTGGACACACTGCATTAGCTTTACATTACTGTCTTTCTATTGTATTATATAATATTGCTGATTGTATTTCCTCCTTTAAGGACAGAAGCTCATAGTCACTTTCTCTGTCCAAGAATAATTATCTTAAGAAAATAATTAGAACAATAAACATAAAGATATAAGTGCAAACAGGTTCTCACAATAACACAACTTGCTACCTGTGTCTATATAACAACACTATGTGTGACTTTTTTCATGTCAGAGGCTCATACTCACCTTTTCCATCCTCAGAGGACACCAACTGTAAGAGACAAGTTCAGCTCAGGAGGCAGAGATAAGTCATGGTTAGTGAAATGAAGAATAACTCAACCTGTATGTAAACAGGACATAAACAGAAAGAAGCTCACACTCACCTTTTCCATCCTCTGTCAGCTGGGATCTCCAGAGCTGATCCCAGCTGACCGTGGACGAGGGGGGGTTGGGTATGGGGGTTGGGGGGTTGGCCAGGTGTGTGTGTGTGTGTGTGTGGGGTGGGGGGTGGGTGGGGGTTAAGAGGGAGTATCATGATGCTCGACCAACAAAATTGTACTGAGCCCCGCCAGACGCAAAGGCCAGCACCAAGAAAGAAAGAACGCTGATCGAGTCATCATACCTAATGTGCAAAACTACAAAATAACCCAAGTACAATAATATAATGCTCAACCAACCAAACTGCACTGAGCCCCGCAAGACGCAAGGGCCAGCCCCAAGAAAAAAGAATGGTTGATCGAGGCACTGTACCTGGATCTGCAAAACAGCAACTACAACTACAAAAAAAAAAAAAACCCAAGTGCAAGACGCTACCTGGGCAGTTCACAGCCCTCCCAGCTGCCAGCCCTCAGGGTTGGAAAGAGTCAAACTAGTGGTGCAGGCCAATGTGATACCTGTCGCAGAGAGGAGCTGATGTGAGTCGCTGTCATCTCAGAGCCTGGGCATCTTGGCTGGAGGCATCACCTGGTCGTCCTCTTCCCGGGGTCTCCTGGAGGAGCGGGGTGGACCGCCAACAGTCTGAGAGAAAAGAGGAGAAAAACCAGAAGCAGCAGCAGGAGCATCAGGCTGTAAAGGAGTAGCAGGTCGAGGGGCAACAGGTTGGAAAGCAGAGGCCCTATTAGGACCAGCAGGCTGCAAAGCAGGAATAGCATGCAGGAGAGCAGGAGAGCTAGGAATCACAGCAGAGGCAGCAGGCCTCAGAGCAGGGACAGAGAGAGGGGCAGCATCACTGCCAGGTGAAGCAGCAGCAGGAGAAATAGGCCGGAAAGGGGAAGCAGGATGAGCAGGCTGGGAAGAAAAGGGGGTAGAGGTGTGTGTAGGAGAGCATGGAGAGAAGAGAGAGTGGTCTGCAGGAGTGCAGGGAGAGGAGGGAGAGGAGAGGGAGCTGTCTGAAAGAATGAAGGGGGAGAAGGTAGAGGAGAAGGAGCAGGATAAGGAGGAGGGAGAGGGAGAGGAAGACTCTGGAGGAAAGGCAGAGAGGGGGCACTCTGCAGGAGCAGGAGGAGCAGTATAGGAAGCAGGAGGAGCAGGGGGAGCAGTATAGGAAGCAGGAGAAGCAGGGGGGGCAGTATAGGAAGCAGGAGGAGAAGGAGGAACAGTATAGGAAGCAGGAGGAGCAAGGGGAGCAGAATAAAAAGCAGGGGGAGCAAGGGGAGCAGAATAGAAAGCAAGAGGAGCAGGACGAGCAGAATAGAAAGCAAGAGGAGCAATACAGAAAGCAGGAAGAGCAGAGCGAACAGGATAGAAAGCAGGAGGAGCGGTATAGAAAGAAGGAGGAGCAGGGCAAACAATATAGAAAGCAGGAGGAGGAACAGAGTAAGGAGGATGAGCAGCACAAGCTGCAGGAGGAGCTGCAAGAGTGGCTGCAGGAGGAGCAGCAGGAAGAGCTGCAGGAGGAGCTGCAGGAGGGGCTGCAGGAGGGGCTGGGGCAGTTGAGTTAAAGTGGAAAGATGGAACGGTGTTACCTGGCGGGTGGTCCTCCATCCTGACAGGTGGTGGTGGTGATGCCAACTGCTGGGGTGGAGAACAGGGCAGAAAAGCCAGCTGAGGAGAGAAAAGGTGAAAATGTCACATTATGCATTTGTAAAAACACATTGACAAAGAGCTCAGTGATGATCTTTGATGTGTGTGGACTGTTGGTAGCTGCAGCAGATGCACCACAGACTGTGATGTAAAGAAACATGTTTGTTACACAGCTGCTCACTTTTAACTTCAGATAGACAGGTTCTGTCTCTGATCAATAACTCACATCAGATCAGCAGACTAATTCTATCAGACAATTCATAGTCCTACAGTACATTGAATAAAATAAGATAAGATGTATTTGTCACATACATAGTAATATGTGCTGTGAAATGTGTTGTTGTGCCTGCTTCCAGAAATAGTACAATAAAAAGACACAGTGCCAAATATAAGACTATGAGATATATAGATCTGAGAGGATGAGGAGAGCAGCTAACAGGCTGCAGCAGCACAGAGGGCACATGTCAGACTCACAGCTGTAGGCCTGTCCATAGTAAGAGAAGCACATGGCAAACCTATGCTGAGGCCACGAACTGTGAACACACTATGATAAATGCTGCAAATTACTGAGACATCAGACTCACAACTATACTTAGTGTCACCATTTTCTAATGAAGGTGCTGCTGACAGTTGGACCGTGCGCCATTACACACGCGAAGGACTCCAGAGATGGACATTTAAATGACATAATCGTGCATTAACAACAACAGGGTTTGTGCTTTATAACCACACAAACGTCTGTGCGTTTTACTCGTGGAGGAGAGGAGACTGATAGCTCGTAGACTCGGGTGCGGACAGGAGAGTGAGAGACAGATGTTTACAGCCTCTCATGCACAGCTCTACAAGCTTTGCGTCCATCCCTGAACTTTGCAGCCTCAGTTTAATAACGTGTTTGTTCACAGACAAAACCGTTGTGTCAGAAATACGTTTTGAAGTGTAATAAACCCAAACATGAAGAATTAAAGGACTCGGAAATCATCTTCATTTCAACTTCAACAAGCAAACAGAACGGGCCTTGGACTGGAGCTGCACGTTCCAACTATTGTTCCATCGTCTCCATGGTGACAACACACACATATATATATTTAATTTTTTAGCATTTTTTAAGGTCCAGTCGGCATCTTTAATATCAAACTTTCGACAGCAATTTGTTTTAAAGTTATAATGTCAAACGAAAATATCAACATGTTTGAGTTAATACTTCACTGTTAACACATTCCACATCTGGTCCGGGAAACAAGGCACGGGCTTTTCTGATGAAGTATCATTTTAGACCAAGAAAATGTCGAGTAGTATCCAAAACTGTGCTATGCTATGTAGCTAGCATTATATTAATGTTTTATGCTAATATTCAACAAGTTACATCGATTAAGAGCTATTTTGGATTAAAACCAGATTTGGGGGATTCAAGAAGATAAACTGAGTCAGTTTATAAAATGAAAACATGTCTTACCTACAAAGGACTGGGTCCAAAGCAGGTGCTGTTGGGCGGGGGGTCCAACCGGCCTTGTTTTCCGCTGATTGAATCTGCAGGTGTGTCTTCTCCAATGGGGTCCTCCAATCGATAATCTTCCGAAGAGCTGTTGAGAGCTTTCCACAGATGTCCAAAGGGTTTTCTAATCCGCTGAGGTTCACAAAAGTTGAGCTTGCCAACAGAGGTTTTGCGCTGGGTCAACACAGGGTCAAGTCCGAGTGCAAATGACAAACCGAACAGTTCGTCAGACGTCACAGTAACGTTGCCATGACTTCTACGGGACGTCGGCGCGTGCTTTTGTGCGTGTGCGAGATAGGCCCACGCTACATTATTACATTGATGATAGACTACATTAGCCTCTGAATTGTTGGACTCTGCATGATAACATGGTGACACTGTAATCTTAGGTTGCAAGTGAGGATGGTCAGGACCTGCAGCAGCTCTATGTCGTACACATGTTCCTTTAAATTTAAATATCCAGCAGCTCATTGTAATAATAACCGCCATGTGGGGTCTCTGTCAACAGGGGAATCAAACCCACGACTTCATTGTGCATTTTGACAGTAAAGAAGGTGATAAACACCACAAGCACCCAAGATGTCCCCAACCTGATTTAAAACCCCCACCCTCAGAAGTTGCCATGGTGATTTTACATGCTTAGCCTTCTTTGAGCAAGATTCAATTGAAATGTGACCTCTCAATCTCAAGCTCAAAGTTGAATTTCCTAACTATTTTCACATAAAGTTGTTTCTAGAGTAAATTTTTGACAAACAGCTTCTATCTACAGGTCATCAGGCAGCTGAACAGTAGTACCAAACACTGCCTCCCTCCCATCTCATTTTCACTTTAACATCCACACCTCGATTTAGGCACTTATAGTCACTGTTGACTGTGACTATAGTCCATTATCCTGTGCAATATTTATTTATTTATTACTGTGACAAGGCAACATTGTTTTTATTCATTGCAATATTATCTGCTCTATTCGATTGATGCATAGTGCTTTGTGTACTTCCATTTGCACAGTTTAGACCTCGCCTATTGATTGATATTATTGATTTTCATCACCCATCAATGTTGGAGGATCGTCATGAAATTCTGTCAGTTCATGATCCTCACAGGATGAATCCTGCTCACTAGACTCACTCCTCCAATCAGAGGCTCCCACTTCACCTTTACTGTCCATGGTTAACAGCAGCAGCTGAGGAGGCAGAGTGGGAGGAAAAGAAATAATGGTTTGTGAGGCAGACTATGTTTGAAATACTACATTGGATATATATGAATAGAGGCATGTAGCGAGTGTACACATTAGTTTACATTACTGTCTTTATATTGTATTCTATAATATTGCTGATCATTTTTCCTATGTATACATACATGTGTACATCCCACCAATGGCTCCTGCTGAAGTTCCATGTGAAGTTCTCCATGAAGTCGTTGCTAGGATACAGACTAAACATCCTGAGGCTCTTGACTTCAGAGAGATCAGAGACACAGGCTGGTGGAAGCCATTCTGAACAACTCAGATAATCCACTTCATAACACCTTGATGGACCAAGAAAAGAGCGGTGGTGGACGGCTCCTCTCTCTTCACTGCAGGATTCACCATCAGGCTTTTAATTCTTCTGCAAATGGTTGATGAGCTGACAGATGAATGAATTTCCCTTTGGGGATTAATAAAGTAATTTGTATTCGTATTCTTTCAAGGACAGAGGCTCACACTCACCTTTACTGTCCATGGTGAACAGCAGTAGCTGAGGAAGCAGAGTGAGAGGTAAATAAATAAAGGTGAGTGAGACTAAATAAACTGTTATATTATAATGTGAACAAATAGGCATGTAGCTAGGATACACATAGTATTATACACAGCTGTCTTAATAGACTTGACTGAACAAATCCCATTTGATTTGCCATTCAGTCCTCAGACAGCACAGTGTTCCAGCTGAGTCTAAACTCTTTCAAATAACAAACTGCTGTAAAAATATAGGACTTAGGACAGTAGTGTACCATTTTACATTAATACAGTTGAATACTGTAAATTCTAATGTCTTTGAGGAACAAAACATTAACAGCAAGTTTCTGTAAAATCTTACGGTATAATGCAGTCATCTGAGCAATATTTAAAATGGAATTAAATAAAAAGTAGGGCTCCACATCAGTGATTTTATTTAAGATTGAGGGAAGAAGAAAAGAAATAAGAATTGCACATTTTTCACCCGGACTGTTAAACTGACGGTACCAAACTGGACGGAACACTTGAGCAGGAAACACCTGCTGCTTTCCTTCCCGTTCTCTCCTCACCTGCGCACCTTCGTCCATCCTGATCCTGTGGCTTTCTTAAGAAGGTAAATATAATCTTGCAAATGTCAGTTTTGCCAAAAAGACTGATTCAAAATTACGCGCAAACCCATGCCGCAAGCTAGCATAACCTTACTTCCGTTTAGCATCTAATGCTTTTCCACTTCTACCTTGTACCTGGTACCTGGTACTTTGAAGTGGACAAACGTTTATCTCTGTTGAAGCACGTTACTTAAGTTAGCCTGAGCTGGCCTGGTCATTAGCACAGGGCTCTCACGTCTCACGCATCAAGTCTGACAGTCACACTTTTCGGTCTTTTGTCACGCACTCCCGCCACACGTTATATTTCTCACGCTGACAAAAAATTATAATCTAAATTTCTCTGGCCCGCTATGGAACCGGCAGGAATCAAGCACGTCTCCCATGGAGTTCTGAGGCGAGTCTGCCACTTACCTGTCAATCAAAAAAAAAAAGGAAAGGGGCGGGGTACGCAATAGTCAACCAGAAGCACTATTGTATCTGGGTAAGATAACCAATGAAAAAAAAGCATCGTTATCCCGGAATTGTTCACGTGATTCTGCCACAACCATCTTCTGACAGTTTTGTTCAGTGGAAACCATGACTGGATGAGCTCCGAGCGTCACAGACACCAGAGTATGCGAGAACGCTGAATGATAAAACTGGCATTAATTAGTAATCTATGCATGGATGATGTGGAAGGCAGAGTGCTCCGTTTAGTCCATCAATTCAGCTGTCTTGTGTCAGCGACCTATCAGCCAATCGGAAAATAGTGTTTCTTGTTGCCGGGCAAAGTCTGGGTTTTCGCAGCGCTGCAAGCACGCCTCCCACGAGAGCGTGTAAATGCTCTGAATACATAATAACTAGGGATGTAATCGACTATCGATTAATTGTCAATAAGAATTTACTCGATTAGGCTAAACTCTAGTAAACACACCGGATCCGCCGGTGTAGCGTGTCTCCTCCCTTTACTCGCTATACCGGAGCTTTACTTAAAAAAGAAAAAGAAAAACGAAAAACCGCTCGTGGTGGTGGAGCTGAGAACAGCACCAAACCTCATCAAGATTAGGGTCCGAGCACATAAAACAAGACATCAATCATCTGCTAGCTTTGCCTGGTTTCTATAGGAAAGAGACGTAAACAGAACTCCCCCACTGGCCTCCAGCCACTTGCTTGCTACAGTAGTTGTGGGGAAAGCCCTGACGAGTAGATTAAAGAATGCATCGGTGTTCCTATCTGTCTTGCCTGTTTCAGACAATAACTAGCAAGTGAGCAAGCTGAGTTGCTCAACCTGTCACAGTGAGCAAAGCGTGCATGCATTTTTGAAACTAAGCCACACTGCCTTATTTTCTACTGCATTCGCTAAGCGACTCGTCAGGGCTTTCCTACAACTCGCAAGCGGCTGGAGGCCAGTGTGTGAGTTCTGTTTTCCTCTCTTTCTTATAGAAACCAGACAAAGCTAGCAGATGATTGATGCCTTTGCTTAAGTGCTGGGACCATATTTGTAATATTGATGAGGATTGGTGCTGTTCTGAGCATTATCTGTGGCTATAAGTGGCTTTTTGGTCTTCGGGCTTTGCTGAAGTCGCTACAACCAGAGACGTTTGCAGTTGGCAAACTTCATTTCTTGAGGGGTTGTTCTACTCTGTCATGGTGTTATAGACCATGGGTTACATTTACGCCAGAATATTCCTTTAACCTAATGTGATCAGTTGATGATCTGTGATTAGAAGTATTTATTCCGAGCTACAGGTCATCTATTTTTGGTATCACTTGTATCAATAAATCAGTGCACCCCAAATTTTTGTCTTGAACATATTTGCAGTTTTTATCCAACATGTTCTGGTTTTGTTTCAGGATCCAGCAGCAGAGACCACATTCCCCCGAACCCAGCTGTCTGTCTATAAAGAGCAACTCGTCTACGGATACTTCTACTGATCTTAAACACCAAGAGTTAGTTGTTTTTAGCATATAAATATGAAAAATAATTTCCATCCATCTTCTTCCGCTTATCCGGGCCGGGTCGCGGGGGCAGCAGCCTGAGCAGGGACCCCAGACTTCCCTCTCCCCAGACACTTCCTCCAGCTCTTCCGGAGGGACCCCAAGGCGTTCCCAGGCCAGCCGGGTGACATAGTCACTCCAGCGTCGGATGAAAAATAATTAATAGTAATTAATTAATTAATAATTAATTAGAACTATTTTTCATGAAAAGAAATTACTCAACAGAGAGGTTCAATCTGTTTTTCTGTCAGGATCCATGCCAGACCAGACACGATTGGACCTGAACCCAGCTCTGTGTCCTTCTGCAGCGACTGGTCAAAGAATATTTTTACAGATTTTAAACAACACCATTTATCTGACGCAATGTAAGTTCCCATTCCCTCAGTCCAAACGCATGCACAATTGGTTGAGTGGTCACTTAAATGGCCCTTAGGTGTGAATATGAGTAGAGTATGTGTGTGTTTGTTCGTCTTTATATATGGCCCTGTGACAGACTGGTGATCTGGCCATGATGTACACCACACTCGCCCTGTATCAGCTAAGATAAGCCATGGATGGATGGATGGTCTTTGTATGAACCACAAAGAACTCAGTGGCTGGAATTCAATTTTACCACCCGCACTTTCAAGAGGACTGCTTCAGAAGCTAAACACATTTCTGCGCACGGTTCTATCCTCAATTGGCCCAAGAGGAGACTTAGGCTGCCTCGTCTACATTATTATCTGTGGATTTTGTGATGTTTAACTGAGTTTCTCAAGTCAGTTTTTACCCACGAAGCAAGTTGCCATAAGTTGTGGTTAAATTACAAGGGCTGATTCTATTCCTTATTTAAAAATCGCTGTTTTCTTATATAAAATTCAAAGCTATTTCCAAAGTCATAGAATTATATACATGTCTAATGTAATACTCTCTGTCCCTCTTTCTGTTTATATTTGTGCATTAGAAGAGCAAGGGAGGTAAAAGTGAGCAAGCCAATCACAGATGCCATCATACTTACAGATTTAAAAACATAGAGATTAAATGCTAACACGTATTGTTAAATTAACACAGGACCTGGTCTGAGTTTCTGTTCAAATGCAAACATGACTTCATGGAATTTATCTTGTGTCTGTCTCTGTGTGGACAGGAATTGTTTTAGCTAATGTGTCATGATTCCTCCGCAGAGTGGACCAGGAGATCTCAGAGGGTACCAGTGGTCTGTCTACCCATCAACATACCTGGATTCCCTATTTATGGTAGGTACATATACCACAACTACTTTACATGAGACAAGAACGGTGGGATGGATTGACAGTCAGTTCAGATCTGAGATCAGATGTGTTGTTTCATTGTGTCTTTTAATATACTGCTTTTTGTTCCAGCTGCTGGAGGACAACATTGTCACTTTTGTGAAGAAAGAGTTGAAAGTGTTCCACAGGGTTCTGAGTCAAGATTACCCAAAACACATAGGAAGTCAGAGGGAAGATGAGGATGGAGAGCAGAGCAAGAGCAGCAAAGAGGCATTTTTGAAGATCACAGTGAACTTCCTGAGGAGAATGAAGCAAGAGGAGCTGGCAGATTGTCTACAGAGCAGTAAGGGGATTTCACTAAGATGAGAGATGTACATCATGACATTTACTAACATCTCAACAGAAGGAGCAATCTGTTCATGTCTGGATCCTTTACAATGATTTCACAAATATACTTAATTTTTGAATTCATCGTAGGTTTTACTTTTCATTTGTTATGTGTTTTTTGTGTCCCTGAATTAGATACATTTGAAATCTGAGCAAGGGAGGGTCAAGGGTTCATGATAATAAGCTATCAGTGTGATTTTAGTTAGAGTTCCACTTGATCCTCTTGCAGATTATATTATATTTAACAAAATATGCTTTTGTGTTCCTTCAGAATCTCCCGCTATGTGCCAACCTACACTTAAATCTAATCTGAGGAAGAAGTTCCAGAGTGTGTTTGAAGGGATTGGCAAAGCAGGAAACCCAATACCTCTGAATCAGATCTACACAGAGCTCCACATCATAGAAGGGGGGCTGGAGAGGTCAATGATGATCATGAGGTCAGACAGATTGAAACAGCAAACAGGAAACCAGACAGACCAGAAACAACCATCAGACAAGAAGACATCTTTAAAGCATCACCTGGAAGAGACTGACCAATTAGAACAGTGATGACAAAGGGAGTGGCTGGCATTGGGAAAACAGTCTTAACACAGAAGTTCACCCTGGACTGGGCTGAAGACAAAGCCAACCATGACATACAGTTCACATTTCCATTCACTTTCAGGGAGCTGAATGTGCTGAAAGAGAGAAAGTTCAGCTTGGTAGAACTTGTTCATCACTTCTTCACTGAAACCAAAGAAGCAGGAATCTGCAGGTTTGATCAGTTCCAGGTCGTCTTCATCTTTGATGGTCTGGACGAGTGTCGACCTCCTCTGGACTTCCACAACACTGAGATTCTGACTGATGTGACAGAGTCCACCTCAGTCAACGTGCTGCTGACCAACCTCATCAGGGGGAAACTGCTTCCAACTGCTCGTCTCTGGATAACCACATGACCTGCAGCAGCCAATCAGATCCCTCCTGGGTGTGTTCATATGGTGACAGAGGTCAGAGGGTTCACAGACCCACAGAAGGAAGAGTACTTCAGGAAGAGGTTTAAAGATGAGGATCAGGCCAGCAGGATCATCTCCCACATCAAGACATCACGAAGCCTCCACATCATGTGCCACATCCTGATCTTCTGCTGGATCACTGCTGCAGTTCTGGAGGATGTGTTGAAAACCAGAGAGCAAGGGGAGCTGCCCAAGACCCTGACTGAGCTGTACATCCACTTCCTGGTGGTTCAGACCAAACTGAAGAGCATCAAGTATGATGGAAGACCTGAGACAGATCCACACAGGAGTCCAGAGAGCAGGGAAATGGTTGAGTCTCTGGGAAAACTGGCTTTTGAGCAGCTGCAGAAAGGAAACCTGATCTTCTATGAATCAGACCTGACGGAGTGTGGCATCGATATCAGAGCAGCCTCGGTGTACTCAGGAGTGTTCACACAGATCTTTAAGGAGGAGAGAGGGTTCTATGAGGAGAAGGTGTTCTGCTTCGTCCATCTGACTGTCCAGGAGTTTCTGGCTGCTCTTCATGTCCATCTGACCTTCATCAACTCTAGGGTCAATCTGCTGTCAGAAGAACAGTCAACCTCCCAGAAGACTGAAACAAAGCAAGACAAATCTGCAGAGACAAACTTTTACCAAAGTGCTGTGAATGAGGCCATGAAGAGTCCAAATGGACATCTGGACTTGTTCCTCCTGGGTCTTTCAATGCAGTCCAACCAGACATTCCTACGGGGTCTGCTGACACCATCAGGAAGTGGTTCACAGACCAAACAGGAAACAGTGGACCACATCAAAAAGAAGATAAAAGAGACTCCCTCTGCAGAGAAAAGCATCAATCTGTTCCACTGTCTGAATGAACTGAATGACCATTCTCTAGTGGAGCAGATACAACAGTACCTGATATCAGGAAATCTCTCCACAGATAAACTATCTCCTGCTCAGCTGTCAGCTCTGGTCTTCATCTTACTATCATCAGAAAAAGAACTGGATGTGTTTGACCTAAAGAAATACTCAGCTTCAGAGGAAGCTCTTCTGAGGCTGCTGCCAGTGGTGAAAACATCTAAGACAGTTCTGTATGTACAGTAAATAGCTAATTTAATTCATAACTAGATATGTGAAGAAGTAATTGGTTTTTGATTCTCTTTCTTTTCTTCTTTTATTCGGACTATATATCTTCCCAGACTGAGTGGCTGTAACCTCTCAGAGAGAAGCTGTGAAGCTCTGGCCACAGTCCTCAGCTCTGAGTCCTCCAGTGTGAGGGAGCTGGACCTGAGTAACAACAGCCTGCAAGATTCAGGAGTGAAGCTGCTTTCTGCTGGACTGGAGAGTCCACACTGTAGACTGAAAAGTCTCAGGTCAGGATTCATCAATCCACTAAACTGTTGGAAGTTTTGATTGATTTTTATGTTTTATATTTATGTTTTGGTCTGGAGGTGCACAGGTTTTGTTTGAGATGAATGGCAGTCAACTGTCCAGCTCAACTTGAGTTTGAGATATACTTTGGGTAGTGAGTTACTTCAAAGCATTTTCATTCTAGGAAAGGCATGTAGGTGGGAAGTATTGGTCATGATATTTTGTGTCACTGATGTGGTATCTTTGTGGAGTGTCCCTTGACGGGCATAGCAACATGTTAAATGGTTGGTTGGGTTAGCCTCACAGAACTACCACCATGATTGTTTCGTTTTGCTCTGCAGGCTGTCAGGCTGTATGATCACAGAGGAAAGTTGTGCCTCTCTGGCTTCAGCTCTGACCTACAACCCCTTCCACCTGATGGAGCTGGACCTGAGGTACAATCATCCAGGAGACTCAGGAGTGAAGCTGTTGTCTGCCAGACTAGAGGACCCATATTCAAGACTGGCCACTCTCAGGTATCAAAAGGTCTCCTATAGCCACAAACATAGTCTGATGTAGGCAGACTTTATCTCACTAATGTCATTCAGTCAACCCATGTCTCATCCCCCCTAACCAAAACACTGCCACATGTAAAGAATGATTTCTTAAGGAGATAAGATGTATTTGGCTGATGCTGCTCCATCAATGATGGAAGAATAGAAGAATGATAGAATCTTACACCAGAAGTTTTATTCTGTTTTATTCTTAGTCAACCAGTTACTAACATTTTGTTGGTCAATAGTCATAGGGGTCATCACAGAAAGTGAGCTGAACCTTCTGCTCCCCCATTTGCTGAGGTCTTATTATCTCGGCAGGATGGACCTCCTAAGTCTGTCTGTGAAGCAGTTCAGTGAGAGCAGCCTCCCACTGAACAAGCTCCTCTGCTCCACCACCAGTTCATGCAGTGGGTGGCTGCTGTTATCAATGAGGGAGAGCAGCTTGGAGAGAGTTCTCCTGTCAGCCACCGACACCGCAGAGGCCTGCTTCACAACACTGGTGTGGGTCCTGGGCCTGCTGCACCTGAGGTGTAATGATGTGCAGAATCAGTCACTCCAGTTTCTTCATTAGATGAGAAGTGAGGAGAACTGGTCCGAAGTCGCTGAGGTCACTTAGTTGTCCCTTCTTTGGCACCAGGATGATGCATGATGTTTTCCAGAGCGTCAGAACCTTCCCCAGATGCAGGTTCAGTCGGAAGTTGTGCTGCTGCTGCCAGCTCCGCAGCACTAGCCTTCAGCACCCCCGGACATAGTCTGGACCAACTGCCTTGCAGGGGCGGAGTCTCTTGAACCAGCACATATATAGTGGTAGATAAAGGTTTCTACAGCAATGCCAGTGACAAACATTAAAACCCTGATATGGAGGGATTGTGGCTAGGCCGTTGAGAGGGAATTTTGGCTAGCCTCAAAGAGGTTCTGGCAAACCAGTTACCTTAGGAAGGGGAACCAGGGCTTAGGAAAACTGCTAAATTGGGCTGAGGATATCATTTGCCAGGGAAAGGGCACTTTAAAGGGACATTGTGTAACATTTTCAGTTGTTAATTGGCCATAATCGATGTCCTCATTCATATACATGTCATCATAGGTGTATTGTGACCTTCGCCAATAATTTGACTAATTCTTGTAAGCGAATACTTTCAGATTTGTTTGTACATAGGGTGGGTAAGTCAGCTGGGGAGCTCCATGGCAGTCTGCCATCTGGAAACTACATCTGCTGGCAAGGGACATATAGCACAGCCAGAGGATTGCTCCGCCTTCAGCGTTTACCTTGAATGCCAGGGCTGCATTACTGAGACACTGAAGGAGATCAGCAAGAGTGTCTTACTACTACTGCTGCAAATTTGACAGTCTGCACTACTGCAGCATAATGCAGGATTGTGCATATGCAGCAGCAACCTCAATGCCAAGAAAGTGCAAAAGGGAATTAAAAAAGGCAACATGAACGCCATATTCAAAAAACGAGGGTCAACATCGGCGTAGCCTTCCCAGGTGCAAAGAGCTAATGAGGGAGAAAGATGTTAAAAGGGACGCTGAAGTTGCCAGGTTTCTCCTCAGCAGGTCAACTGTACTGCCTAAATGAACCTACAGCTAGCTTCTTTCATTCGGTTTGATTAGACAGTGTGGTTCATTACCATCGTCAGCATGACTGTAGAACATCATAACACAAGGAAGACACATCATGATTGACTTTTGTGTCTAATGTATACAACTGTGCTTAGTGTTTTGCAAACCACTGTGCGTGCTGTTTTGCAAATAAGTGTGAGGCTGACATTGTGCTAGGAGTGATGCAAATCTGGGTTTTGCTCCTGAGGTTTTGAAAATTGTGTAATACTTTTGATTTTAGTGCTTATGCAGTCAAAAAACTGTAATAAGTAGATATACCTGTCTTTGAACTTGACATGCACAGGGCAAGGCCTTTCAGATATTGATGAGTGTGTTTATAACAATTTTTTTTACAATGTTTAAACACATACCCCTCCCCCACCTTTTATTTTCAGGGTGGAACCTGCTGGAGTCAGATGGTTGAGACCAGGTCTGAGGAAGTGTAAGTTTGTTTTTAAACTTCATTCATTTGAGTTGTCAATTATCAGTAAATGAACAGACAGTAGGTTAATAACTGCAGGTGTATTGTGCCTCATTCTCTCCATCAGATTCCTGTGAACTCACACTCGACACAAACACAGTGAACACAAACCTCAAACTGTCTGACAACAACAGAACGGTGACGTGGGTGCAAGAGGATCAGTCATACCCTGATCATCCAGACAGATTTGACCGGTGGCCTCAGCTTCTGTGTGGAGCTGGTCTGACTGGTCGCTGTTACTGGGAGGTTGAATGGAAAGGATTAGTTCATATATCACTGAGTTACAAAGGAATTAGCAGGAAAGGAAACAGTAAAGACTGTGTGTTTGGAATGAGCGATAAGTCCTGGAGCCTGAGATGCTCTGACGGTGGTTACTTTTACTGGCACAACAACACACAAAAGTCCATCTCCTCCTATTCCTCCACCAAGTCCACCACCTCCTCGATCTCTGACAGAGTAGCAGTGTATGTTGACTGTGATGCTGGCACACTGTCCTTCTACAGAGTCTGCTTTGACACACTCATCCACCTCCACACCCTCAACACCACATTCACTGAACCTCTCTATCCTGGATTTAGGTTCTGGTGGTCAGGTTCCTCAGTGTCTCTGTGTTCAGTGTAGCAGACCCTTCTGTTGGAGAAATCTTCTCAGTGTTATCTGTAGATGTCTGTCCCATCAGATTGATGTATTTAATCAGTTTATTGTTTAAACTCATTCAGTAAACAAGTAGATCTCTTCTTCTAGTCCTTCAAAGACAGAAGTTACAGTTGCTACAGTGTGTAAATGTCATTGACTCTCTTGTTGACTACTTCTTTTTCTAGATTACGTTGATGTGGTCTTATAATTTCACAATCAAAGCATCCCTTTGAACATATGTCTCTGAATTACAGGGCAACTGAGCTGATTCATCTCAAACTAAAACTTTCATATTTAATGTGAGGGGGGGGGGGGGGGCAGTTCAGCTGTCAAGATGTAAAGAGTTTCTCATTTTATATCATACAAAACACCGAAAATGTGTATAAATGAAATGATGTGCTTAAAGATAAAATAAAAAAACATTGTTTGGACAAATATCTTTTCTTAACCTCTTAGAGTTCCTGTAAAATTCTCCAACTTATTGTTGTGTCTATAACCAAATGTTAAATCCAGTCATTGGCTGGTGGTGTAAGCAGAGCATAGGAACCTCACTAACAAAGGGTAAAAATGCCTTTGAAGAAAATTAAAATATCAAAACTAAATTATTAGGCAACAACGTGAATTGAATTTCATTCGAATCTCCAGCCCCCAAGGTGTCTGTTGAGAAAATCATGAGGGGAGGCTGCAGAAACAGTAAGTGGCTGTAACAGAATTCTTCCTAGAACAAGTGGTGAAGTTGTAAAATGTACATGATACATGTCTGACTGTATATATTTATTTAAATATTATTATTAAATATTATTATATATTATATTATATTATATTTATTTAATTTAAAGAGAAAAAACTGGCAAAGTTTTGAATGATAGTAACTGCTGTCGTGTAAACACTGAGCTCAGTCCCTGCTGCTTCTCTGCAGGCTATGTAATGACAACACTGCTGTTGTAACACACTAGTACATTAACAAAGTTAAAATCACATTGACCCAAGAGCCACCAGCTCTGTTAATTCAACTCCACTGAGAGAGCCAAAGAGGCTTTCTATACATTATTAAATATTTCAGTCAGGGAAATTGGCAGTGCAAGCTAACCTCTTTGAGCTGTTTAAAATTAGCTGTAAGGACAACAACATGACAAAAGTCAGTCACTATGGGTTCACTTATTTACTTATTTACCTTACTGATGCAACTCAAAATACACATATCATATTACATATCACCAGAGCTCTGAGTGAGTTAATCTTTTTCACATTATTCTATGTAATTTATAAGACTATGGTGATTTGGTCTAACTTATTGTTCGCATTGTAATTCATGTATCTAAAATGTATTTTAAAAATATATCAAATATCATAAAATCAAATCAGTACATCAAAGTACAAAGTTTAATTTCACATTTTCTACTATTACTAAAGTTAGTACTGAGTTTGAATTGATTTTTAATAGATACATGAATGCTTATACATATTTTCCTGCAATGCTTAAAGGTGTTCGGAAAAAAACATTTAATTTAACCCCAATTTGGGTCTTAAAATTAGTGTAATCACTCATCTATCAGACGATGTAGCCAACACTTTGTCCAAAATCCTATTTTTGAGTAAATCCGGGGTGAAAGTGGGTTAGTTTTTTTTATCGTTGGATAATGAAGGCACGCAAATTATACGTCACATTGCTCACGATTCATCAGCCAATGATATTGGATCAAACAATCAAACGTCTGACAAAAACCAGGAAGCTTTGACAGCGAGTAGTGGTTTTTGCAGGAGTAAGTGGTTTGGAGTTGTAGTGAGCAGTTTCGTGACTTTTGAGAGAGTTATTATCTAGTGTGCAGTTGCAAGAGAGTGAGTGAGGGACATGTTAGGGTGAGTGAGTGTGTGGTGAGATTGTGAGTTAGCGTGTGTGTGAGTGTTAGTGGTGTTAGTATGGCTGCAGGAGGACCAAGGAGGTGTTTGCTTGGGTGTCCGTCCACCAAACCACTTTGTTCAGCCTCCCTTCAGATGCAGGGATACGAGGCGGCTGGCTTGAATTCCTGCACTTCGACGAGAGCGGGCTGTGAGTGAGATCCAGGGTGAGGGGAAGGCATTTCACACAGTCCAGCTTCTCAAACTACGGGCAACACTCGGCTGGGCTGGTGAAGGATATAATAATAATATAATCCTGACAGATATAGCAGCCCTGACAGTGTACACTGTTGGGACACCTTCTTCGAAAGTACCGGTGAGTTGCTAGCTAGACTACTAACATAGACATTTGCTCTTTTATAAACCAGTACCGGCCCAGTACCCACCCCAAACATTGAACATCCCGCCTGCTTGATAACACCCAGTCAAATTTGTTTTCCTTACTTGTGTGTACTTGTGTGGAAACTCATGGAAGGAGGCGGGACAAACAGCCATTTCTGAACACCTTTTAAGGTAGGGTTGGAGATCCTGGAAAAACAGCTCTAACAGGCCACATTTTGAAAATGCACATGTCAGAAGTCTCAGCCCCATTCCTCAGACTTCTCTCTGACCCACCAGACTGGAGTGTGGCTTGTCTGCGGATGTAGGTGAAGACACTGATCGCACACGCCAGAGGAGGAGAGAGATGGCAGCTTGATTGGGCGTAGGCAGAACCTGACATGAAGGCATGTGATTTGTTTTTGCTTTTTGCTTTTCGGAGCGTAAAGCATGGATTGGTCAGAGTTGTGTCAGTCCTGCAGCTGCCACAGAGGACTGATTATTTTCCTTCCTTTTTCTGAATACATAATGTATCGACTACTCTCAGGATAGAAGGAGCATTTCACCCAGTATAACAAAACATGTTTCTGAGCATGATTACCAACCATAACTTTAAAGCAAGCACATATATATAACACTTTTCTTCTAAAGAATTCTTTGTTTCAGAAGAAGTGCCTGCAGCAACTGAACTTACAGTTTTTCACTGAACTGCAGCTTTGTCAACACAGTCTTCAAGCATATCAGAGGTGAGATACCTTTCTTCAATATTCTGGAGTACATTTTGAATCTACATCCATGTTCTGTCCTTCTGACAGGGATGTTGTTGTGTGAAATATATGATAATGAACTGAAATGTCCTGACCCTCAGTCTGAAATCCACTGATGACCAGGACGCTCATCCAGCCAGGAGATGAGCCGTTTTAACTGACTCAAATTTTTTTGTTGTCTCATTTTCTCCCAAATAGGTCTATGAAGTGGTGTTAGTATAATAACACTATATTTTATTAAGATGTAACACTTTTCAAATATCCCTTAGTGCCTCAATCAGACAGAGAGAGAGAGGGAGAGAGAGAGAATTGACCATTTGCCACAAAATATACCACTTTGCTAGACCACTCTGAAACACTTGGTGGCACTGTTGCTCTGTGATTGTGGTATAATAACAGTAGAAAGACAACAGTGAACAAGACCTGAGAGGTTGTCCATCATGTCCTGGATCCTAAACCTCGTCTCCTTCATCTCCTTCTTCTCCTTCTTCTTTCCCTGCATCCCTCCATGCTTCAGTCTTTTTCAGACATTACTAAAATGTCATTAATTTCTTTTTTAATTCCTGTTTCAAAGCAAAGCACGTCACTATGGCACACTGTGTTGTGTTACACACAACCGGGTTCAGTCAGAGGAAGACATACATATGGTACCCAACTTGACATATCATTAGCAAACAGTGTGCCGTCATGGGAATATGGGGATGGATGGACTCTGCTTTACCTTTTCCCACATTGCACCAAGTGTTTGGTGATGATTTCTCACAGGACACGAGGCATAAGGGGGAATGGAGGAAAAGACAGAGGAAAGAATGAACGGGATGAAGGGATGGATGCCAGGGAGGATTAGAATGAAGAGCTGGAGTGTCAGAGCAGACACAATATCAGACAGAAAAGCATCAGTCATGGAAAGATGGCATAGATAGATGGGTGGATGAGGATGGTGGGACATGGCAGAGCAGGGGTGGGGGTGTTGCACTTTACTGGAAAGTCACACTTAGAGCACATATTAGTCATAGCAAGCCATGTTGTCTGCCACCCTCACTCTCGTTTCCTAATGTCTGTAGCTTTCATCTTCTGCTTTTTGTCCCTCCATTTTCTCTGGCTCAGAGTAAAAGTAGTAAAAGTAATCTTTTTCTCCTCCTTTACTCCTCCCCTCCCATCTCTTTCTGTCCCTCCCTCTCTGTGTTGGGTGTGATGGACTGCTGTAGTTTGCAAGGGCTTTCGCTTCAGATAATGTTCTGCTCGGGCTGTGCGTAGAGTTTGCTTTCCAGGAGAGACCAATTTGCAAAGCATTGCGAGTCAAAGGTCACTAATTTCATTCAAAACTCTTTATGGAAATACATTAAAATATTATAGTGAATATGTGGAGATGAATTGTGAGGGTTTTTATGCTCATTAACCATACTGAGTCCCTAGACATTTCTTTGGTGTTTTTAATTTTATTTTTGATTACCTTTGGCTGTGTTAATACAAAGGGCATATGTTTTGGCCAGGTTGTGTACTTTAAGGTGTGTTTTAATTTTTCATGATTTTTTTTCTTCAAGTCTTTCATATGCCTTTTAATTCGACAGAGCAATCTGTGTCCCTTTGGCATTTTTGTGCCATTGACTGCCATTCAAAAGGTTTCTTTTTCCTCTTTTTTATACAGTGCCATTGTGATAGCAATTCTTCTCTTTTCTTTTTTTTTCATTCTCTGGTGTTGAAATCTTCTCAAAATGTCATGTTTTACAGTTTCCATTGTTTTTTCATGCATGCACATGCACATGCCCACGCACAGACGCCCATACACACTCGTACATGCATTTTCAAGTAATCAAATTATCATCATCAGGTATCTTGAAGGATTTCAAAGGCTTCCCCCCACTAAGTGACCCCAATAAAAGCCTGGAAAGTCTTTGTTTGCGCAGGTGCAATTGCAGGTAAACACATCAATGCATTTCACTTGGTTTGGGCTTATTTCATCCTGACTGTCAAGATGAGCAGACACAGCCTCAGATGCTGCTACAGTGTGGCCCAAGCCCTTATGCTGGTGAGGACTGAGTTAATAAGGGCATTCATTAAAAAAAAAAAAGAAAAAATATATTAATACATAATATTTCTACAATCTTACAAAGAGCGTTTTGGGACCCAGGTGGAGCATTTTTTTTTTTTTTTTTTTTTTTTTTTTACAAACTACTTTGCACCACAAAATAAAGATTGTTCAGAATCAATGTTGTCTCTCCCAGAACTCTGATAATGGGTCACAGGGCCTGGAGCCAATCCAGCTGCCATAGGGCAAGGCAGAACACACCCTCATCAGGTCACCAGTCTATTACAGGCTGACATGTAGAGTTGAACAACTCACACACACTCATGTGCACACCTGCTCTCTCAGCATTGTCTTTGGACTATGGGGGCGCTGGAGAACCCAGAGAGAACAATGCAAGCCCGGAATTTAACCCAGAACCTTCTTGCTGAGAGGAAAGGTGCTAACCCTGCACCACTGTGCTGCCACTGCCGGAATTCACTCAGAATGTACATCAGCTATTCATTCTCTAGCTAATCAGCAAGACAGATTTGTGATGAAGTAACTACAGGAAATTTAGTTTGTTTCTTCATCAGGACAGAGATCTGTACTACATGCTCTCTGCTATAAAATGCTATAGCATTTTAACACTCCAATATAAGTAAAAGGTCAACTAGCTTAGCCAGCTTTGCTATGACTCTTCAAGAAGGCTAAACCCCTTCTGCAAGCAATTTAGCAATCCTTCCATAGTTAGATGCTAATATTACACTTCATTTAGTAGTTGTTTTAATAATGTCTTTGCAATGGGCCTGGTGATGTTGCCTTCACGTTTGTGGTTGCTCCCAATGATTTTCTTGTTTTTTTTTATTACTGCAGGGAATCAGTCTACATGTCAGTCATTAGTGACAGTTTTGCTGGTGATTTTTTTTTTCTGTTGCAGTGTATTGTTTACAAAGGCAGTAGGTGCATGGCCAGATCCAGGCTGACACCAATAACAGTGCCTTATGTGTGCACTACTGGTGTATACAGGAAATCAAGAAGATGCAAGGAAGAGGAATGTGCAGCAGAGCTATTCAGAAAGAGACTTTTGGATCATTTCATTGTTTGGCTTGTTTAATCATGTCAGCAGAATACTGACATATTTTTGACTCTTCAACATCTTGTCCTCTTTAAGGGGACTCATTTGTGTTAACGAACAAAGACTGTGTCAATTAGATGTCATTATGTGCAATTACATGTGAAAAGGGAGGTAGTTGTGCAGGGAGTGAGGAACCCCCCCAGGGCTGAGACACTGGTGCTGGCTCAGTGTGGCTGTGATGGATGACTTCAGCCTGATGCATATAAAGACTAGAGGTGGATGAAGAAGATGCTGTCGCTGAAATCCACCCGGATATCAGGACTAGAGGTGAGAGGGCAGGAGTGTTGCAGCAGGCAGACTGAAATGACAGCACACAGCAGGAGAGAAACAGCTGACTTTATACTAGTACAGGACAAATCGATTGGCTGGTGCAGATCGTGGCAAGATCTGATGCAGAATACTTGGAGTCTGCTGATTAAGAGAAATAGGCAAGAGAGAAAGAAAAGCAGAGGGTGGAGAACCAAGTAATGTAGAGGAAGTCTCTCTGAATGATGTTAGCTTCATGTGACAAATACACTCTGTCAGATACAACACTATCAGCAGATTGCATGATGGATGCCTGATGATCTGTATCCAGACTGAGACGTAACATCAGCTGGCCACCACCCATCTGTGTGCACTTATTTAGAAAAAAAAAAAAAACTCAAATGAGCTCCGGCAACAGTACTGGACAGGATGCAGTGCTCGACCAGCCGCTGCGTCCTGCATTATACCACGCTGTGCTCCACTGGGCTGTTTTGCAGCATTGATGCCGGCCCTACAGTAAGTTTGTGATAGTTTGAGAGAATCTTGACACAGGCTTTCTATTGTTGGCCAACAGTGCACTTGAATTACTGACCAAAGATCTCATCATGTTCTCTTTAAAGTCAACTTTCCTCTGGGACGCCCAAAGTCACATAGTACGCGTGGACCTTCAGGGACTGAAGAGTCACTGAAGTCATCAGGATTAATGTTCTGTCCTGCTGCTGGAGTTACAATCCACTGAGATCCCTGTGGAAGCAGTGACAGAAGTTGGACTGGGGTGCTGGGCTGAAGATCTTTGTCAGGTACTTAATGACGCGTGTTTATTCTGAACTTTGTCTCCTTTGTAGATTATACTGCTGTTGTTGTGGTGACAGGTCTATGCTGAGGCACATAGGAATTACTGTGGGGGAAAAAACAGGAATATATAAAAAGCATTAAGAGACAATCCTGGAGCCACCCTCCTGTTTGCTGCTGAAACATACCTCCCTAGACAATACACTTCCCGCGGGACACCGCTTCTCAGATAGCTGTTGCTCCAGATTTTTAGTACGTCTTCAGTAGTTAAAAGTCTAACTTTTTCACTGCTACTTATTAAATATTTGTTTGTTTCTGCCTAAATCGTCAATGCAGTTCGATTTTGACGTTATTGTCATCAGTGACTATTTTAAATTGCTGCTGCAGTAAAAATTCAATTATCCTGAATTTCATGCATGACTTGAGCTGAGATGTTAAATGAGATGATTTTCACTTAATCTCAAGTCCAGGTCAAGAGCTACTATATGTCTGGACTGCTGCGGTCAAATCCTGATTTAATACTGTCCACTCTGACAAAATCTCCAGTCACACACATTAAGAACTCTGTGCTGTGGTTTTGGCTGTATTGAATTATAAAAATGATCACACAGAGAGGAAGTCAGAAGAGACAGACTTTCTTTCAGCTCGCTGCCTCCAGCTGGGGATCCACAGTAGTTTTTCTTTTATTTCCAACCTCAGGATGTTAAACAGACTTTCATTAAGGCCAGGTCTTTACATCTAACTGCAGTAGATCTGTGAATATCTATGATTAGTAAGACCTGTACTTTGTACAAAGCCTTGTTTTCAGTCACTCACATTGTTGCATTAAAGTTACAGCACTATGTGGTGATGAGTGTGAGGCAGCTCCTCCTACCTGTCGCGAGTTTGGCCTCCCTGCCGCCTTGTCTGGTTAAAAACTTAAGACACGTTTGCCAGGTAGAGGGGGGGGGGCCTCTCAGGCCATCCGGTTGTAGGCTTTTGTTCTTGTTTGCAGCTTTCTGTAGGCATAGTATAACTTCCTTATGCCTGGTCACCAAGTCCATCATACTGTGAGGTGTAGCAGGTCCATCAGGCCCAACCATCATTCAGCAGGGATCTTCAAGTGTCAGCAGAACATGAGAAAGGCTGTACATAGCCTGTGGAGCTATGAGCAGTGTTACTGTATGCTTGGACAAGTCGAGGTAAGTACACACACCTGTTTGTTTCCTCAGGACATTCACAACAGTCTGGTTGAACCTCTTGCAGGCCCCATTCCCCACTTTTACAACACTCATAGATTTGACACACTTCTTAGATCAACTTTGACTTGAATGTCCCAAAGCAGCACTCCCAACCAAGGCGATCTTACCGCATGTCATTCTCCCGAGTCCCTCTACCTGCTTTCCCTCTGTCCTCACTGTTCAGCAAACAAAGGCAACCCGTTGGTCATATCCAGTACAGAATTATTGGACTGTGTTAAGCTGGATTTTGTGTACTTCTAAAAATCAAAGGATAAGGCAGCTACAATTTCTGACTTTGTTATCAGCCAGTCCCACAGAAAAATGCCACACTAACAATGTGTTGGTGATATTCTCTGTGGCCGTCGGCCCCTCCTACCGTGACTGTTTCCAAAAAGTAATTCTGGATCAAATGGGAACTCACTTTTGTTAGAATTGACTTTAATCAACCATGTAGCCGAAATGTAAAATGTGCACTGCAGGATAGCCGTGATTTCATTTGGCAGCCTCTGTCTCACTGGGACACAAGTCAGAAGATGCAACAGGATATATATATTTATATGTAAATGTGTAAATACAGATCATACATATTTTATCTGTATTGGAATATACATCCTTTAGTCATTTCTCTAGAACTGGTGTTTAGTGTATCTTTAGTTAATACTCACACAAATATTAAGAATGTTTGTTGTTGTTTTTGTATTTCTCATTCAGTTTCTCACTTATTTAAATAATACATTGGAATTAATGATAATTATAAATGTGCAAGCATGTGGTTTTGCATTTTGTCCGTTTGCTGCAACACAAATAGCTTTTAAATGCGTAACACTGGCAGTTTTGTTTGTTTTTAACTCAGCAGCCATCCTCAGAGCCAAATTCATTACCACCTTATCCACTCTCTTTTCATCCCAGCACCCATTAAATGCTCTCACTCACTGAATGCTTCATATTATAACTCTAACTTTCTGTCTGTTGCTCCCCAATCCTCCAGACCCCCTCCCCACACACACAGAGATGCACCACAATGCCTTTCTTAAGAGCGCGCTTATTGTGCATTTAAATTAAGCCTCATTCAAACAAATAAGCACTTGGACATGACTCATTACACAGAGCCAAATTGGTTGTTCCAGAGGGCCATGTTTTACCCCGTCAAACAGAGAAATTGTTCTAGCTCAGATTGGCTTTCACAATGTAATTTGATCTCTAAACAAAAAACAAGATTTGAATAGCAATTTTGTGAGCTTTCACTGATGGCAGTGGCCACCAGGAGAGGGGCAGGATGCCTAACGAATGGTTTGTGCTTTGTTATTGGAATTTATTGGACTTTTTAGTTGGGGCACCCATTTGCAATTTCAACAAATTTGTTTTAATCGTTTGCCTTTTCAGGCACAACCAACATCAGTACTCTTAAGTTTAAAAGGATACAGACGCTATGACTGGCTTCAGTTTCTATAGTTTTTCTTCCTTCAACATCTCTCACTGACACTGAGCACTGGTTTTCAGTATGGGACTGGATCACAGACAGAGACCAAAGCTCACCTCAGTTTAATGATGAGGATAGAAAGAGAATAATGCTGAATCAATGCTGTGAATTAGCTCCCCCTCAGGGAAACTGACGTCCTTCCTAGATATGATAAAGTGCCATGGTATGGCTGAAGCCTTAGCAGAGCTAAACACGAAAGATTTTTGCTTTGCCGTTTCATTCAAAAGTCATAAAGAATGTGAGTTAGTACGACATGTGTAGCGTTCCACAGATAGTATAGTAATGATAGTTTTAATATTAAGCAGAATCAGTAAGGTCAGGAACAGCTGCAGAGCCTGAAAGCATGTATTAGCAGAGAAACCGACCAAACAGAACGATTTGGTTTGAATTTGAATGTATTGTACACAAAATTATAAACATGAAATCACGACCCAGCCTAACTAAACTGGCTTCCTAACGTGCACATCACACAATGATGGCCCAAAAACATAAAGTTAAATAATGGTGCCCCTGTGGAGGTTTGCTCACAAAAAGTAATACAAAGTTTGATGTCTGATGTGCACTGCTCCTTTATGGAAAGGAGCTAAGTTCTCTTGTGTAAATGTGTGTGTTCGAACTACCCGGCTAGACTTTTGAGCCTCAATCTTATCTGTTTGCGGATGAAGAGAGAAATCAGTGATGTTGCCTTCTGTTTCCTGCGGCTGGCCACGCCGCGTTGCTGGCTCCTCCACAGTCAAATCTTCACTCTATGCTTGCTCGCCCACTGAAACAAGTTCATGTCCCGACTAACCCAGCCTAGTAAAAACCAATCTATGCACATAGTGCAGAATGCACAAGTCACAATAATTCCTCTCTACTGATCTCCTTAAGTCATTGTCATTCAAGTTCCTTTTCAGGTGTAATCCACACACTCTACAACAATCAAATCATTATGAATGAGAAACGTACAGTACACATCACATAAGATAG
>JAFELL010000755.1:0-27442 GCA_019059645.1 Caranx melampygus
TCTCAGACAGTATCCTTCTCTGTGCCTGTGTTATGATCGTAGGCTGTGAACTGTATCCATCTACTTTGAAATCATCCTTTATACTGTACAATATTTTAAGGATTATGCTGCTTTGATTTGAATACATGCCACTTTTCTATCTGCAGATTCGAAAAGGAGAATTCGTCTATGAAAAGCTGGCTGGACAGGTGTGAATCTGTTTGTTGTCCAGACACCGATCTGCTCTCTGCAGACAAAGTAAAGCTAAGGAATGAACTACAGAATATACAGGTTAATCATTTCACTTATCTTTTATTTTATTTTGAATGTGTGCACCAGTTCTTTGTGTGTGTTTCTTTTTTTTTTTTGCAGTTTTGCTCTCTATAACTTCAAAATATTTGTCTACATGTGCAGGAAATGCAGGAGGAGACACAGTCCTATGAGGTCCTTCTCCAGGGAATTGTGAATCTTGGACTGTGTCTGTATCCCACTGCACCTGAAGCTCGAATCCAAGAGCTCAGCAATGATCTCACACAGCTACAGGAGAGGTGCACTTCTGTGAAGAGCGGCATATCGCACAGGCAATTGTGCTTTTATACACTATCATATGGATGGTTCACATCTGTCTATCTCTGCATAAAGAGACGTCACACTAATGACTCTCATATTCTTCTTCTAAACTTCCACCTCTCCTTTAGGTTTGAGTTACTGGAGTCACAGTTGTCACAGCTGGAGCTGTTTGACCAGGCGCTGCTCACTCTGACCCAGAGGAGTGAAAACTTCCTGTCTGTCTTGAGAAGCTCCTCCCAGGTTGACATGCTGATCTAGAGGCCGCAATTACTAAGCTGAAGGTGAGAAATCAATATTTTTTTGTTGACAATGATGTCATTCATAGACTCTGAGTACTCTGAGAGCATTTACAATAAGCAATATATGGATATGATTGCTTTTAGAGCTTGTAGAAATCAGTTGAATTAAACCGTCTGGTTGCAGGAGCATGAGATACAGCTAGAGTCGTTTGAATTGCTGAGAGAGACACTTCATCAAAGAGAGTCCTCCCTACTTTGCTGTTCCACCCCTGAGGCCCAACAGCAGCTCCAGGGCTGGAAGGAGGACTGCCTACAGCCCCTCAGAGAATCCCAGCGACTCCTGCTCCTACGTAAAGAGTGCCTGACTGAATTAAACGCTTTCCTTGAGAAACATGGAACAGCGGCTAAGGCTGTGCACCGCCTTCATGAGGCCGTGGAGGGAAGGGGGAGCTGGGATCGCTCCAAAGCTGAAGAGCTGCATTATGGAATAGGGGAAGTGGCTAAAGATGTGGCCCGGCTTGAGGCTGAGGCGGTCGGGTTAGACGGGCAGCTAAGCAAGGCACACCTGCACCTGAGTGGGACAGAGTGGCAAGGCCCCAGAGATATAAGCCATCATCAGGGAAGAACGTCTTGCAGAGGACAGGCAGTGGCCCTCACCATGGCTCTGGAGGAAGTACAGAGGGGCGTGGGATGGAGACAGAGTGAAGCCGATGCTTTAGGTGCCCTATGGAGCTCCTTCAGGGAGAGGAGGGAGGAGGTGATGAAGAATTTGAAGAAACTGGAAGATGAGGCGAGGCATGAGGGGCCAGGGAGAGCTCTGTACAGGCCTTTCAAAACAGGTATGAACATGATCATGAACATGAATAGTCAGTATGGTGAAAACCATAAGCAACACTTGTTCTTTTGTAAGCATATTGCCAGAAAAATAAATATCTGAAAAAAATTGCAAGAGTCATATTGGAATTAATACACAGAGCTGTTGTCATTGCAGTACCAGCAGTTTTACACCACTGCTCTTCCTATGCCAGCTTTGTTATTCTCAGAATGCAATTCTTGAGTCCACTTTTTCAGATTCATTATGTAAAATCCAATGTATGCCAGACTCTTCAGGAACATAGTATGAATGAATGAAGCCAAACCTTGGAGGGACAAATCCATTTAAATCTGATCTCCTGAAAAATGACAGATATTATGCTGGAATTAGGCGAGTGATCCCCATTGTTTTCATCTGCATCTGCTTCTCCCAGGCTGCGTTTCTTCGTCCAGCTGGAGGATGAGCTCCAGTCCCTGCAGCACTCTCAGCAGTGGTTAGAGGAGAAGGGAAGCCAGCTGGCCCAGAGAGACAGTGAGCTGGCTGGGGAGGCTCTCAGGGAGGTAGCGCTGGTGAAGACAGCTTGGGAGAATGTCAGGACTCTGATCGCCGACGGGTAAGGAGGGGAGACGACAGAGAGGGATTTAGACTTCATCATCTCATTTAAAATCCTCTGGTGTTTTTGTCTTTGGTCCTGCTGAGTAAACTTTGGAGAGGCAGGATGTTATATTTGAGCAGAAGTAGATTTGATTAAATCATTTCTAATCATTTCAACAAGTAAACACATCAGATTAACAGCAGTAGCACAATATGTTGGGGTTTTACCCAATTAATAAACACAGCCACTTCACAAATTATAGCTTTGACCTTTTTTTCCTCTCTTCTTCTCATGCAGGCAGGAACAGAGTGGAGTTGTGGTAGATCTTCTCCGTCTGTTTCAGCACCTGAAGTCGATCCTGAGCACTGTTGTGGAAAATGCACAGGGTGTCGCTCACAATCTGCCAGACCACAATCATAATGCTCAGGAGGCCAGAAGGACTTTCACACGGGTCAGAACCTTTTTAAGTTTTCGATGAAACATCTGTAATTTTTCTGCCTTTTCTTTTGCAGCTGTCTTTTATCATCTCAGACATGTGATAATACATCATAGCCCACTGAACCAAATACTGTGAGAACAGAGTCTCACTGTAGTAACATTAGGCACTGTCCAAATTTATGTATTAAGCTTCAGTAAAATATAACTTTTTTTATTCATGAGCTTCAAAACAAGCCTTTCACTCTGATTTGTTATGATTTATTGTGCAAAAGAAGAATGACGATGAAGATTTTTTATTCCTCTGTGAAACATTTAATCCTTTAATTCAGGAGACTAATTGATTTGTTGTTATTTCTTAAAATTATTGCACTTTGCAAATCTGCAGTTATTTATTTACATCTATACCTGCATATCACATATCACATCAATCTGTCAGGTGCTCAGCTTCATTTCAGCGGCCTCTGTACAGTATCTCTCCCTCTAGTGGTGGTCTGTTGTCATTCCTTCTGCCATCCTCTCTGTCCCTCCCAGCATGACATTGTTCAGACCGAGCTGAAGGATAAACAGGAAGACATGGACCAGCTCATCAGTACAGTCGAAGACCTGCAGAGAGAGCTGGAGAAGGTTCCCAACACTGACACGCAGTCCATCCAGAGAGATGGAGACGTTAAGGGACCAGTGGCTGGAGGTGAGTGGGGCCTGACAGCAGAGCTCACTCAGTTGTTTTTTATTTCACCAAAACCTTGATAATTTATATTCTAGCACTATTCAGTCTGACATAATGAAATTATATTTTCAGACTTTTGTGATGTTAATGAATTTTCCTCATCCTGACACATGTGACAGGGCGCTCCATGGATTTTCTAAAAAACCGTCAACATTGTTTGCCCAGGTGTGGAACTTAAGTATGATAACAACTGCGAAGAGAATGAAGACATTGTGTGTTGTTTACTATGACTAAGAAGAAAAACAACTCAATTATGACATCTACAGCACGTCTGTTTTCCTTTTTCTTCCATTTTCTCCTCTTGTGGGATTTAGTTGGCTGCTCAGCTGTCACAAATGAGACAGAAATATAAACAAGTCTAGACACGTTATCTGCCTTTCTGTCTCTCTCTCTCTCTCTCTCATTCTCTCTCTCATTTCTCAACACCACATCTGTCAAACCAATTAAGTCCTGTTTCTCTCCCATCTCCCAGTACAGCTAACCATCCCTCGTTAAAGGGGGACAGAGAGAAAACTAAACACAAAGACGAGAGAGATCGCACGTCTCCTGTTGACTGAGATGTATTATATGTCCTGTAGTCAAACAGACTGGTGGTCTTTCTTCTCTCAGATCTCAGAGAGGATACAGACAAACACAGAGAGGCTTGGCTACTGTGTGGCCTTGTGGGACGACCTCAAGACCACGGAGCAGGACATCGACGAGTGGACCGCCACCTCCATCGCCGACCTCACAGACAGCGTCACCAATCTCAGTGACAAGGACAAGGCAGAGGCCCAGCTTGCCACCTTTCAGGTCAGAGCATGCTGTATGAAAGAGTGAATGAATAATCATGCTGGTGTCATACTGAGACTAAGTTCATAGCACTTGTGATGTATTGACATGCCCCACACTTCGTTCAACAGGCTGAGGTTGAGAAGAGGGAGCAGAAGCTGGATGACCTGCAGGAAAGAGTGACGAAGCTGAGGGAGCGAGCCAAACTGCAGGAAACCCCGTTACAGATGCAGGTGAGCACAGTGCAGAAGAGAAATACAGGAGCAATTTGCTGATGCCCTTAGTGCATAAGAATATTTTTTTGTATCTTGTCTTCTAGGCAAAAGGTAATGTTTCATGTAAGACAGTTGATATCACAATTTTTAAATGTCACTCCATCTGACTAAAAAGCAGTATGTTTTACCTCAAGTAGGATTTTTGTTTTTGGTGCATAAGGAAAGAATGTTATTATTAAAGACTCCTTTGTCTTTAATATCTGACTTTGTTGTTTGGTGAGTTGTGGTCAAGACAATGTAAATACAGTATTACTTCTGAGATGGAATTGCACAAGTGTAGAGTTTGAATACCTAATATCTAAAACCTTGACAATTACTACATATGAAAAAGCACTATTCCAAGTATGTGAAAAACAATGATTAACATACCGTTTGTTCTCCTGCTTGCATTTTGTGTACATCTACTTTGGTTGTATGATGATTGTACATGTCTTTATTGAACCAGGTCCTGGAATCAGACCTGAGGAAGAAAATGGCCCATGCTCAGGAGGTGTACAACCAGGCCAAACACACTCTGACCTACTTCAGTTTCCAAAAACAGAGACTTGAGGACCTCATGTCCCAGATGGTGGAGCGGTTGGAGGCAGTTGAGGGATCCTTGTCCGACCTCACTGAAGCTACTTCCCCGGAAGATATTGGCACTATCAAGGTACGATGCTATCATTGAGCATTTATCATCATTTCAAGACAGCAATCGAAGAACAATACATAGCAATAGAGTTATTGACATCTGTGGTGTTTACATAGTCTTCCTGTATTTATTCCTGTTTCTGTTGCTATCCCTGCTACTACTAACCATGCCCTATATAAGGACACATTAACATAGTAATACAATATTGAATCTATCAATATTGAAACACAAGGACAGTGAAACACAAGGACACGTTTAAAATCACAGTAATAGAGAATTAATCAAGCAAAATAGAATTAGGAAGTCAGAGGCGAAGCCCATCTACATAACAGCATCCTTTGAGCTGAGACTGTTGTTCCAGGACATTTCTGCAGGATACATACATTACTTACTATTAGCAAATGGTTTTTAGTCCAAATGCAGCAGACATCACATTTCAATAAAACTGGCAGAAGGAAGATTTCATGCACATTTCCTTCCACCACTGTTATGTAATATTAGGGATTGGTCATTGAGAACAGCTGGTGGTGCCAATTCTCCAGTTAAGTGCCATTAAATCAGAATAAGAAAAAGAGGTGATGATACTTTCAAGAAAACATACAACACTTTGAAGAAGGACACAATCGTCTCATTGTGCTACACAGATCTGTTTTCATGTGACACTAGTTTTTCCTCTCCAGTGGAGGTTTAAGTCACATGCTGCATGCACAATATGTTACAATTAATTTGCTGTTTCATCGTTTTGCTCTCATCAGTACAGGATGACGCATTCTGAGCTCACTCAATGCCTCTGACCTTTCAACCGCATCACAGCCTTAATGATGAAGTCATAGTCTCCTATTTCTCACTGCTTGGTATTTGCAGGACCTGCAGAGCATTGTGCAACAACAGAGGGCAGACATGGACTCAGCCAGAGATGCCCTGACCGCTCTGTGCAGGTCACATCCCTCCCAGGAGCTGTCAAGCCTCTCCTCTGACCTCACCTCCATTGCCAAGCGAACAGAGGCTGTTGCTCAGCGCTGTGTCAAAACCAGGGGCAGCCTGCAGGACGGGCTGCAGCTTCACTTTAATGGTAAGGTATACTGCATCATGGGTCAGTTTTGTTTGTGGTAATCTCTGAGATGTCTAATTAAATTCTTTTCTTTTTTATTTTGTCTTTGCTGACTTTTAAGAAGAAAATCACCAAAAACACCATCAAATTAACACCACATAGACACAAAGAGGTTTTAAGCAATAAAAGGAAGAATAATAAGTGCATGTCTGATTTTAAAGTCACAGTATAGCTACAGTACACTTTTTAATATTGCCCACTTCTCAACAAATTTATCTGTGTTGGTAGTCAAGTTAAAAGCTATAATTCATCATCATAAATACCTATCCATCTTGCTCCATTGCAGCACATGCCGTTAAATCAGATACATCAATTAAAACATTAAATTCATTTTGGCTTGGTAGACATGTTCCAGGATTTTATGAAGTTTAGTTTAAAACACATGAAAATGATTTACATATTTGTTCCCACGAGAGCTCCCACAGATGATTTGTATACAGCTTCTTTTGAGCAAGAATACAAAAAAAAGCCGAAAAACAAAAACAAGAATCTCTGTTGTGTGATTATCAAACCTCCCTCTGCCCCCACTGTCTCTAACAGATAGACTTGGTACTGGTACAATGTTTGTCTTAATTGATTCTACAGTTAAACTTAGACTTAAGTACAGTTTGAAATATTTCATTACCTCAGTAAGCACTATAATCTACTAAAAGTGACATCAGTGTTAGTAGAGAGTGTGTTGAGCTTTCTAGATACACAGTGGCTTTGTTTTTCTTTCTATCAGTCAAATACATGGGGTGATCCATGCAACAGTAACAGCACTCATGTAGCCACTATGGTTTACACCCCGATGAGGAGCAATTGGGATTTTAATAACACTTAAAATCTCATAATCACCCAATGAAACACAACACAACTACATGATGCAATACCATTTGTTCATTTTAGTGGTGCAACAGATTTAGTGTTGATTATCCTACATTTTTCCCCAGAGCGCACTCAACCCGCCCACCACAGCCCACACTTCATTGACACACACTGTCTGGTACACCTTTGCGCTCTCATTGCTCAGACACACACCTGTGCCTCGGAGAGTAATGTTGCTCTCGTCACAGCTGCTCTCGAGGGAGGCATTTTGGGCTTGTTGCCAGGGCAACCTGGAGCTGCACAGCGTGGACACGCCCACACTTCCCATCTGCCTCAACAACATCTCCTCTTCTCACTCTCTCACCGCTAGTCCCTTCATTTTTAAATTTCTCTCGGCCCTCATTTTACCACACATCAGGTTGTTTCTTTCTGAACTTGTCACCCTCTTTCTCATCTCTTCCTCAAAGCAGAGCTCGTCCAAGACCTGCACTCCTGGCTCGCAGAGCTAAAGTTGGAGCTGAAAGAATGTTCAACCAATCAGGAGATGTTGTCATACTTGAAGCCAAGTTACGAAGGTTGAAGGTAATCAACTTACATTGAATTAATAAAGTTATCAGATTAATGCAATTGATTATATCATAGTAAATATTTAAGCATGATGTGTTTACAGTTCTCATTGTTTCCTGTATTGACCTTAGATATAAGCATCATCAGCTACTGTACATCATCATAAATGCTTCATACAACCAAACCTGCCTGGGCTGTGTTGGCTTGTATTTAACAAAGATATTCTTTCAAAGGAATTTTGTTTTAAGTCAACGACAACAGATAAATCCGGAGAAGGATAAAAGAATTATGTGTTCATGAAGCCTCGTAGTTAAGCATGTTTTCCCTACATGAAAATTATGGTGTATATATACATGTGTATATATATATATATCTGAGACTGTCATATTAAGCAGGAACATATTGCTACTCCTGCACCCACAGGTGTTGATCGAGCAGACATCGGAGGGTGAGGAGCGTCTCTCTAAGATTTGCGAGGAGGCCGAGAGTCTCCAACTCCACCTGCCCAAAGCTGGAGTAGCACAGGTCCAAGAGCATCTCTCCTCCTGTCAGAGAGAGTGGAGGAACTACTTGGACAGCTGCTCTCAGAGCCAACGAGATTTGGAAGAGAGTATTGGCCTTCTGAAAAAGTGAGTCTTCACTCTTGACATGCCTTGTATTTATGTAAAGGAATTTCAATAAAACTGGAATTTGCATCTTCCCTCACAGTTTTGATGAATGTGTGGAGAGTCTAAGGGACTGGCTGAAGCAGATGGAGCTCAGCCTCAAGAGCGAGCCTTTTCTTGGGGCAGAGAGCCAGCAAGGAGCCCCTGACACTACAGAAGAGCTGGAGAGGATGGAAAACCTCCATAAGGAACTGCTTGCAAGAAGGTATTTATACGTGGGTGTGAGGTCATAGGTTATAGATGGAAAAACTTCAGCTGTTACATATTCATAACAATAACATATCACTCTTCCTTATAAGGGACTCGATCGAGCGTGCATGCCAGGAGGCCCAGTCTCTGTCTGAAGCTGGTCGGGGGTCAGGAGGGGAGGTCAGAGTGACAGGCCAGCTCCAGATGGATCACCAAGCCCTGCTGAAGGCAGCAAGGGAGAGGTTGAGAGGCTGCCAGGAGAGTCAGGCTTTTGGAGAGACCCTCCAGGGAGTGTGGGCTTGGCTGGAGGAGATCCAGGAGAGACTGGGTACAGTAGACAGCACAATGGGGACCAAAGAGCAGCTAGAGCAGAGGCTGGAGACTGTGCAGGTGAGGAGTGGGGAGTTTGGATAGTACGCTAGACATCTTCAGTTTCCATTAATTATTATGGAGATTAAATGCAGTGATTTAGGTTTGCACTTACTGTATTATACTATATTGATCTTTATTGTTTTGATATTTCAGTCTATGGAGGGAGCTGTTTCATGTAAAATCATGTCACAATGCAGTCTAATGCCTGGCTCACTGTGACCCCACTCTGCTTGCACAGGACATCCTGCTTTTGAAGGGAGAGGGAGAGGTCAAGCTGAATATGGCCATGGGTAAGGGTGAGTTGGCCCTGCGCAGCTATGGTGCTGCTGGACAGGATGTGGTCCGCTCTCAACTTCAGGAAGTGGAGGATGCATGGGCCACGCTGCTTGTGACTGCCATGAGCTGCCACAGGTAGATACTCACCTTGATTTATTCCCTAAAATACTATTTAATGACTGTAATTCTGAAGCAGTGGTCTTGTCTGTCAGCATTTCGCTAAAGAATTGCACACCCTGGCCTGAACTGTAAACACATTTGCATTTAGCCATCTTTGATGTTTGCTTTTTAATGTGACTTTAATTCATTTACCCCTGGACATTTAAGAGGCCATTTACCTGTGTGCCAAAAAATCTTCCCTGGGGACCATGACATTTATTTTCATCTTGATAGATTGATGTCTCAATGCTATTAATTACCATTAGGTTAAATACATAATGAGAAATATTTGTCTCATTTTGTAACTCTGACTGATGTGTCTGATTTAGTGAGTGCTCCTCTGTGTATGTGCGTGCATTACAGCATGCACATGCACCCGATTGTGTGTGTGTGTGCATGTGTGTGTAATTGAGCAATTAAGGCCACTCCAAGAAAAAATTGATCTCATTAGGGGCTAAATAGTGGATGGCAAACAGTGGGTCACACATGGGGTGTGTTTGTTTTTTAGGAGAAAAGGATAACAGGAGGCGAGGGGTAGCAGGTGAAGTGGAAGTGCGTGTGTGTCTGTGTGAGTGTGCAGATATTGGCGTTATTTGTACATGCAGGGGTAACAGATGGCAAGGAAAATTATGGGTGTATATCTGTGTCTGTGTGTGTTTGAACCCCCTGATAAAAGGGGATAAAGGCAATAAGCCAGTATTACAGGCTATTTATGTTTCTTGGCCATGCCTGGGTCTGAAATGTACTTTGTACTTATACACAGGAGAGTTTTATCTGCTTTAAGTGTCCAGCTTATGTGTATTTTTCATAAAATACAACAGTAGAGCACAATAGAACAGTAAATTGTCTATTTTCTCCAGTGCTTTCTGTGTAAGTCCCATTTGTACCACACACAGGCTAACACAGACATTGATTGTCTTCCTTTCAGTCGGCTGGAGTGGACTGTGACACAGTGGGGAGGGTACTTGGACAGCGCCGCCCAGCTGCGGTGCTGGATGGAGGCTGTAGAGCGGGAGGTGTGTGCCCCACTCACCCCACAGCCTGGACCCAGAGAAAAAGCCTCTCAACTAGAGAGACTCAGAGCTCTGCTGGCCGACCTGGAAGACCACCAGGTGGCACTGTCCAGCCTGGAAGAAAAAGCCAGAGAGCTTTTCAAGAAAACTGGTGATGCCAGCTTTAACCATGGCGCACGAACCCAGCTGCAGGCGCAGTTCGATGACCTTACGGCTTTGGTGGAGGTACAGAGGATGCTCCTTTATCTTTTATCCTTTGAAGCTTTAGCACGGTTAAACATTTTTGAACATTTTATCAGCTACGTACGAAGGAACTGAGTAGTTTTCTTGTGTTGACTCTGTAGGAGAGAGTACGTCTTGCGCAGGCCGTAGTGCTGGAACACCAAGAATACCTGGAGGCTGTGCGAGAGCTCACTGACTGGCTCATGACTGTGGGAGAGGAGCTGCAGCACTGGTCTGATACATCAGGAGACTCCACCTCTATCAAAAAGAAACTGTCAGAAGTGAGGGTAAGGAAGAGTGTTGCATATGGTCATAAAACTTCACGCTACTGATCTCTATACACTGATCAAAACAATTCCCACAGTGACTAAAAATTTGTCATTGATCTGATTCATCTGATTTGATGATGTCAATAAATCAATAATCAACTTCCTTATTTAACAGTTCCTGAAAGAGCACCTGAAAGAAACACTGTAAAGCAGTCAGTGTTAATGAGAAGCTCTTGCTATGTTGTCTATTTAAAATCAGCCGTCATTTATACAGTTATGACATTGTTTTGCTAAATGTTTTGTAAAATTGTGTTGTCATTATTGTAATGTTTTAGTAAGTACTTGTAATGGGTAGTATTACCTATATATTAACGAGCATTGTTAAACATGAACATATATTAGAATGATATTTCAACTCAGATGATACAGTCCATTTTTTATTCTTAGGTCCTACCAGGGTAACAGGTAAACAGTGTTTTTTTCAAATTAGCACCATAATCAGAGAGACATGCCTCGGGGATGTCTGGTGTATCTGTGAATCTACACCCAGGATTTGTATGTATTATCTGTTGCTAAGGTAACTGATTGCTGAATTATCTGAACCTATCTAATCCTAATGGACTCCTGCTATGAAGGAGGGCAAACTATACAGGGAATTCAAATTGGTTCACAGTTTGTTCCCATATCGCAGCCAAGTATCTCAATCTCTCCAGGCACGATTTTAATGCCAATGCGTTGGTCTTTTACTGAGTAAAAAAATAGTTAATAATGAGGAGCAGTGGAATTAATGCCTAAGCTTTTCCCTGCTCAGTAATTCTACAATTACAGAGCAGATGGAAATATGTGAAGAGATATCGATTTGCATTTGAATTTCACACGTGGGCCCTAATTATCACATTATAAATGTGTGTTTGTAGAGCCATAGTGCGAAGCACTTCAGCTAAGGAGGAACTATAATTTGTTGTATACACAAGCTATTTGCACCATTTTCATTTCCCATTGATGGTCTCAAGGTTAATGTTCATATCATATCATGCACACAAAAAAGATCAGATGCTGCTCGCTACTATCACATCACACTCAAGTGTTTTCTTTTCACACCCTCTGCCTTGGAAGTGCTGCCTCTCCATACACAATGAGAAGTGGAGGCGTAGAGGGATGGAGACGGAGGTTGAAATTAGTAATAGTGAGCGATTCCTGTGGAAGCAACTGGAAGCACAGGTCATTATCAGATATGAGAGGAGTGCAAGGACAGAATCCAACTATCAGATTCAAACGTTGAAAGTGATGGAACAGGAGACATATGAGAAATGAATATGTGGGCAGCTTTAAATAGAATCGACTACACATCCGGAGGTTGCAGTTTCCGTAGCCACAGTTTCCGTAGCAACTTCATCTCCTCTCATACCTCCCTGTCTCTTCAGGAACGTGTCGAGTGTCGGTTACTTGAAGGCCGAGAGCGCTTCAGCCGGGTGCGTCGGAGCGCAGCGACCACGGCGGAGCACACGGCAGCGGGAGGCTGCGAGGCCATGGACCGACAGCTGGGGGCGCTGTCCCAGGCTCTGGAGCAGTGGGAGGGGGCCGCTCTTAGGGCCAGGGACGGCCTGGAGGGGGCCCTGGCAGCTGCTGCTGCTTCGGAAGAGGAGTATAACCGTCTGACTGCACGGTTGGAGGACGAGTTGAAAGAGCTGGATGGACGGCTGAGGAGGTGGGGCCAGGAGCTGATTAAAGCCGAGGGTGGAGCAATGGCGAGGAAGCGGTTGAGGGATGGCAGCTGGCTAAGGTACAGTAACATGGGATTTAAATAAATGGCAGCGTAATGTCAAAATTATTCACTATTCATCTGCTCACAATAGTTGATTTAAAATATAATAAACTCCAGTGTTCAGCTGGGATTTGGGTCGGTGAATTGTGATGTGTAAAAACTGACAGGGGCTACTGCACAGTACTGTACTATGGTAATTTCAGAGAAGATGATTAGCATTGTTTAATGGGAAGGACCCCCCCACACACACACCCAAACACACACACACACACACACACACATTGTGCAAACATACATCCCCTGCATTCAGCTATGCTTTCCCTGACAGTAATTATCCATTCTATTTGTAAATCCTAAAAACAGATTAGTTTGTAAATCAGCTTTACTGGGATGACGAAGGAGTGACAGCTACAATCCCATCAGTTTCCCTCATTTTCTACCTCCCACCCCCCCTTCTGCCCCTCCCCCTTTTGTTTTTTTGCCATTATTTCCCACTATCTCTCTCTCCCCAAACATTCCCTTATTCATTTCCTTCTCCTTTTCCCTGTCTGACTTGTTTGAACTGAAGTGTACCGTGATGTCTCTCTTGGCTGCAGGGGTTGTTTCTTAGATGCCCCCCCTCGCTCTGTTTCTAACCTCCACAGGATGTTTACGGTGTGACATTTTCTCTGTATTGTCGAGACCATGCCAGCATGTACACCATCTTATTCCTCCCCGGGCTTCTTCAGCCATGCCTTTCTCTGGTTTTCCTCAATTTGGGGCTGTCAGAAAACAGAGGAGGAGTCTCCCCCCCTTCTCCTCCTCTCTGCTCTCTCTCGCTCTCTCTCACTCTCTCTCGCTCTCTCTCTCTCCTCCTCCTGCCTGTTTCCTGTGTCCAGCCTTGTTTTCGTTACGCGCCCGTTTGTGCGCGTTTGAACCAATCCTGCATCTGTGAGGGCTGACAGCTGAATTCCACCGGGAGAGAGCGTGAGAGAGTGAGAAGGGAGAAAAAATGTGTGAGGGGGAATAAGTGCAAGGAGTGGGAGAAGGGGGGGAGAGAGAGAGAAAGAAGAGAGAGGAGGATAGAGAAAGTAGTAGAACGATGTGTGGAGGGAGGGAAGGAGGAGAGGAGAGCAGCGACTCCACGAGAACAGGGAGGGAGGGAGGGTTGTTTATTGGTCATACGTCAGAAAGAAAACGGGCGAACGAGTGAGAGTCAGAGAGTCAGAAAGAGAGAGAGAGAGCAATAGAGAGCTTGTACATATTTCATGGGACAAGATTTCATGACGGTGTGAGTGCAGAATGTGAGGTACGCTGAGGAGAGCGGGAGAACGTTATCCACAGCTCCTTCCTGCCACACTCCACGAAGAACAGAAATGCTATTGTACAAGCAGCACTGTGAGTATGTGTTGGAGCGTGTGTGTGTGTGTGTGTGTGTGTGTGGATGTGAGAAGAGCGAAAAGAATCGAGCCAGGGTGTGAATAGGAATGTTGAGTGTTCTTATTGGTGGGTGTCATGCAGATCCGTTGGGTGTTTGTCTCTCCTTGACACCTAAACACACACACACATACATGCACGCTGAGCCAGCTGGTGTTTGTCTGTCTGCGTTGTGCAGGATATACTGGAGGGCTTGCAGAGTGCGGAGCCGATGGCAGAGAAGTTGAAAGGCCAACTGAACGACTTGGTGCGTTACTCCAGAGACCTGGGCTCACAATCAGACCGGGTCACGGCGGTGATCAAACAGCACAACAGGTGAGAGGAACCTTCCTGCATTAGTGAACAGTGTGCAGTGGATACATGTGTGTGCTTGTGTTTTCATTACACGGATTTGAAATGAAACTGAGATTTATTAGCTGAGGCTACAAGACAACATAATATTGTGTTGTGTTGACTTTCAGCCTGTTGATAAGAAAGTTTTTTGCTTCATGTGATGCATAACAATGCAACATACCTGCTTTGCATAACCGCATAATTAATTAGTAAAAATGAAATGAATTAGATTATGATGTGATTTTGCATGCAATTGTTGTACTGAAGCATCAGACTGAATGTATGCTTAATAATATAATGATAAAGATGTCATTCATGTTGCTCAGCCCTGTCATTAGTTCACTGAGGAAAGTTTATTGCACATAATAGTATTATACATAATGCACAAGAACAGACAGTGCATGACCTGTTCATTCATTCCACAACTTGGCAAACAGAGAGTTGACTTCTCTCAAAACACAACTCACATGTCTGAGCAGTTGAGGTTAGTGCTATGTCGGTGTTATAAGCCAACTTATGCTACAGTGTGTGGGTGTGCGTGTTTGTGCATGTGTGTGGCCATCTCACACACAAACACACATGCAGTCGTGATGTGTGTCAGCCAGACGAAGGTGAAAGGTGAGAGAGTGCACCAGAGCCACCAGTTGCTAAGCGACATATCACCGCCTTCCCCTTAACCCCTGCTTGTTTGTCATGGTGTCCTTCTCCAATTAAACTGCCAAGTGTGATTTTGAGAGAAGTTGGGTACATTTGGATTTCCTTTTTTTCCACGCTGATAAGTTGCATGCTTTCGACTATTTACTGAGCTCCAATTGCCTGCTTTTGAGCCCATTTATCGCTCGTTTGTGAAGACACCACACAGCGCCTTTCCCAAAGAGCATCTGCATACAAAACAAAACAACAAACCATACATATTCCACACATGCAAACACAAGTTTAAATGTATCTGCTTAATTTGCATGGATGTAATATTAGATTTCTCAGTCTGAGATACTGCAGGGTAGTGTGATGGAGCAGCACTGTGACTAACGCTCATTGGCAGACAACCTGAGTGAGGTCAACTTGTTGGGGATGCTTTGGCGGGTAATTGGCCCTGGCTGCTGATTGGCAAAACAGCACCCTTCCCCATTCATTCCACTGTTTAGTCTGTAATAGACTTGGCCTGTGTGCTCTTTGCACCTGTCCTGCATTAAGCACTGCAGAAAGAAGACTAAAGAGAAAGAGAGAGAGTGAAAAAAAGGAGTCAGAGGAGAAGGGGAAAAGGCAGTAACTCCCCTCCTCCCCTTCTTAGCACATGCCAGATTTTGTCTGTCACAGCAAAAAAAAGTGCTTCTTCCACACTCATGCTATCCCCACTGTGTTACCCTTTCATGCCCTCATCGCATCATTAAAACTCAAGGGTGTTTGTGTGCACATCTTTGTGTCCATTAAAGTGGGTTTGCGTGTTGAGGTGTGTATGATAGTGGAGGGGGATGTGTGTGTTTTACTTTTTTTTTTTCTCCCCTGCCTCCCTTTGGACAGTTACTCTTGCTTAAACAGCTGCGCACCTTGTTTCCCTGCTGTCATCCATTCCATCACTTCTTCTGCCCCGTCTCCTCTTTTCTTTAACCTTTACCCTCTGCCCTCGATATATGAAACACAATGATGCTCCTTTTCTGTGTCGTTGGGCATCTTTGTCATGTCCAATCTGAGTTTGAATTCTCTAAAATACACATTTGGATTTTGCACCTTGCTCATACATCACATGTGCTCCGTAGAAATTACATCCATATTGTGCAGTGCATTTGTTCCTGTCTTTATTTATAACTTTAGCCATTCCTTAAAGGTCCCCTGCATCATTTTAGATTTCAGTTTTATTCAACATGTATGCTGAGTATTATTTATATACAAAACATGCCTCACTATGTTTCACCATGTACACCTTATATTTATCAGTCTGGAGTGTCACTGTAGTCCATTGTTCAAGCTGTAAATCCTGAAGGATATATATTACTAACAGAGGAAAGTCTCGGCAGGTGAAAAGTTACTGGTGAAGAACAGCTCACTAAATCCCAAATGTCAAAGTCTCCCTTTATATACCATCATCACCACAGTAGTTGGACTCATCTCAAGGGGGATGAGTCTGCCTACAGAGACGAGGTGGAACGGCTAGTGAGGTGGTGCACAGACAACAACTTGCTCCTCAACACCACCAAGACTAAGGAGCTCGTGGTGGACTACAGGAGAAAGAAGACAGCCATCCAGCCGCTGTTGATTGGGGGGGTCTGTGTGGAGAGGGTCCACAACTTCCGCTTTTTGGGAGTGGACATAACGGAGGACCTGACCTGGGGCGTCAACACCACTGGGCTAGTGAAGAAGGCCCAGCAGAGACTTTACTTCCTGAGGCTTCTAAGGAAGAACAACATCCCTCAGAAGCTGTGGTGTCCTTCTATCAATGCTCAATTGAGAGCATTTTAACATACTGCCTGTGCGTGTGGTTCCCCAGTTGCACTGTGGCACTGAGGAAAAGGCTCCAGGGGGTAATAAAGGCAGCACAAAAGATCATCGGCTGCCCTCTTCCCTCTCTGGAGGAAGTGCACAGTGCCCGCTGCCTCAAAAAGTCCCATGCCATCTTAAAAGACTCATCACACCCCGGTCACAAACTGTTTGAACTGCTGCCATCAGGCAAGAGATACAGGTCCATGAAAACTAGAACAAACAGACTGCAAAACAGTTTTTACCCAACAGCCATCAAAACACTGAATTGCTGCTACCAGAGCTCAGCTCATTCTTCATGAATGTGATTGTGTGTTAGTGGGATGTGAGGCCTTATGCACTTTTATTATTTATTTATCATGGATATTGTTGTTGTTGTTGTTGTTGTTTTTTTTACCATATGAGGATTGCACTCAATTTCGTTGTATTGAAGTTACAATGACAATAAAGTATTCTATCTATCTATCTATCTATTCTATCTATCTATCTATCTATCTATCTATCTATCTATCTATCTATCTATCTGTAACGTCTCCCTCTCTCACTGTATCTCTGCCACATCCCCTCCATCTCTCCCTTTTCTCACTGCATCATCCTGTCATTCCACATTCTCTTCATCCTGTCACCCTGTAAACTCCTGCCCCACTCATATGTTGCCTCTCAACCCCCCTCCTACGCAGTACCCCCTAACACCATCCCCCCGCTCTCGCTCTTTGCCTCAACACTCATTCCTTCCACTTCACCCACTTTGCCATCTCCCCACCTGCCTGCTTCTCACTCGTGGTCCTCTCTCCTTGCAGCTTCCCTTACTCCTCCTCCTCTGTAATTTGAGGCCAGGTTTTTACAGTATCTGAGCATCTGCTCATCTGTCCTCTTTGTTTTGACGAGCACATGGGCAGTACATAGCAAACACCTCCCGTGGTTGTAACCACTTTTCTTTCTTTGTTCATTTAAATCTGTGAACAACACGCTCAAACCGTCCCTTTCTTTTCCCTTGTCCCCTCCAGTCTCAGTCTCCGTGCATCCAGAGAGTGTCAAAACAAGGAGCGTTTGTTGGAGCAGAGGTTCCGCACAGCCCTCAGAGACTTCCAGCAATGGCTGGTCAACGCCAAAATCAGCACCGCCAAATGCTTTGATGTGCCGCAGAGTGTCACAGAGGCCTCCACTGCTCTGCAGAGGATCCAGGTAAGAGATACAGCCTTTGTTCAGTTCTTATTCATATGTCACACCTGTGATTTTTTTTTAATACAGACTTCAGTCTTTTCAATGATTTGTTTTTTGCAGTGAACATTGCAGATGTCACTTCGAAGTCACACTTTGTTCAACTCATTCAGTTATTGCTGTTCATACGCAGATTTGTTGTTTATTGTTAGTGCTGGAAAAGAAAAATGCATCACCTCCTGTGCACCAGAGTTTTCCCAGGACAGACCTACCAGACACCGAAGAGCAAATATACAGATTTAATCAGATTTTTTGCTGTATTAGTCAGGGATAGAAAGACTGCATGCTGCTTTAATTTTTTTTTCCGAGACAATGAAATTTTTAATAACTAGCTTTATGCTACTGAAGTGGTAGCAGGATAAACAGTAATAACACTCCCCCCGCTGGGCCATGCAGTCCTTTCACTAGTGGTCATTATCCAGCTCCACTGGAGCAGTGACACTTTTGCATTGAGTAGCTGATGATAGTGGAGTTAAGGAAGTGTAATTCATTCACTTACATAACCCAGAGTTTTTAGCCCGTTGAGCGAATGAAATCAGCCATCATCTTGTCATGAAAGCGTCTTTGTCTTCTACTGCCTTTGCAGTATAACTGCTAACTCCTGGAGGAGATCTAAATCCTCATGCTTGAAAGTCCTCAGTTGCTATTTACAAACTTTAGCTACATTCTATTTATTTCTGGATGCAGCTGTCAGACTATGCAACAGATTGGTGCCACAAAATGTAGTGATGGAACAATACAGTAAATGTGCTTTCAGTGGGAAATTTGCTCAAGGGGGGTGTCTGTATTCACATGCCGACTGTTGAGTGTCCACTGGTGGGCCTGTCAGAGACCTGTCGTAGGCTGGATAAGCTGGAAACGGGCACATGGCCAGGAGGAATGAGAGGAGGGTCCACAGCGGGGTCTCTCCGCCATTCTCTTCAAAACATCTCATGTGTCTCTCTTTCGGAGAACTCTCTGAGTCTTTCTATGGGAAGCTGGCAGGTGTAACAGTCTGGCAGCCTTTTTAGAGCACCCCAGGGCCCTGGCTAAGAGTCAGGTGCTTGTCTGTTAAGGTAGATGTCCCCACATCCCTGCACCAGACAGTTAATTGCCTCTCAGACACCTGACCATGTCGACCACTATTGAATTTTAATTTAGTTCAGCGGTGGCTGGTTTGTACACGTGATGATCGATTTATTCAATCTATAGTCACATAGTCACTGAAAAAAGCCGGGTCACAACAGCAAAAGGGGGGGTTATTTGAAGAAATCATTTTCTGAAAAGCTGAGGAGACGCACTGTGCTGGAGTTTTTGTCTGTGCTTGTTCAGAAGTTTCTTCTGTAGCTTTGAGGATGAGAGCAAAGATATGGCAGCAGAGGAGACAGAAATACAGAGGCAATGATGTTTTATTTATTATTGACTTGGTAAGGAATGTGGAACAATGTTTCCACATGGCTGACCTCCAGGAGGGCCAGCGTGGGAGGGGCAGGGGGCATCCATTGTGTCACGCTTAATTGGTGGTATAGAGTTACACTGGCAGGGGGAAATGGTAGCAAGTGTGAAAAAGACAGTGAATGAACAGAGATGAGAGAGAAAGAGAAAGAGAGAGGGCAAAGCAAAGAGACAGGGAGATGAAAAGAGACAGAGAAAGACACAGACTTTCTATGCTTGTGTGTGGCTGTACTGTACTACATTTGAGTGTGTGTGTGTGCGCACGGAGCCGTAGTGTGTGTAAGTGATGTGCTGACTGCACAGATGGTGGAGTAGTCCCTGCTGCGCTACTGTCATCAGCTCAGCTCTGAGGGAGGGGTCTGTGTGTGTGTGTGTTTTGTGGGTGGGTATGGAGGAGCTATGTTAAAACCAACATATTTCAGGCTCACTGCCTTTCCTTATCTGTGATTGCCTCCTAGGGTCACCCCTCCACACACACACACATACACCCACACACACCCACCCACACACACACACATACACACACACTCTAACCCCCCCTACTCCCCAGCCCACGCATATGGAATTAGTAATGACTCAGTCTAATTACTGCTTCTGACAGTGTAAAGTGAGACTATCAAATGAACCCCCCCTTCCAGAAAAAAAAAATCAGTGTCTATGGTCATATTGATTCCAGTTACCCATAAGCCATTGCATCAGAAGTTGAAGACAAAAGAAGTTTCAGGTTGTCATCCAGTTTCTCCCTCCTTTCACTTTCACACCCTCCTGCCTTTGTGTATGTGTTTTTGTTAAAGAGTCACAGTCCCTTTGTCTTTGTCTGTGTATCCCCACAGGAGTTCCTGAGTGACAGGGAGCATGGCCAGGCCAGGCTGAGTACAGTAGGAGCCAGTGGGGAGCTGCTGATGGCTGTGGTGTCCAGAGACAGAGTGGAGGGGATCAAGGCCAAGGTTGTGAATGCGAGAGACGACTGGAAGAGCCTTATGAATAACCTGCAAATGAGGGAGGATGCACTCAAGGTTGGTTAACACACACACTTTTGTTTGGATGCTGCTTTCAGTGGTCTGTGTAGAAAAAGAAAATCTGGATCCCAGAGGTTTTTTCCTGCTCTCTACCTGTTTATTAACACTGTTAATACATGCATATCGTATAATATAAGTAGTGATTAGCTTCCATTTGATTTACTGTGTGTCTTAAGTATGTCAGAGGATAAACAAATAGAGATACCAAAGGAAAAGGGATATGCAACTACATTCACACTGGCTCGGGCTTAAAATGTTTACGTCTTTTGAGATCAAACCAACAAACAAAACACTAGTTTCCTGTTTTTGAATTAACTCTGCATCATGTTTCCAGAACCTGCAGTCCCAGATGACAGAGTTTGAGGCGAGTGCTGAGCCTCTGCAGGACTGGCTCAACAGCACAGAGGTGAGAGTTCAGGAGAGCAGCGCCCGACTACACGACCTTCCCGCCAAGAAACAGGAGCTCAGCAAACTGCAGGTATGTTGGTTCCCTGAATTATGATCCCCGCTCTGTCTGGGGTTCATTAACCTGCAGATTTCTGGTTCCTCACAGAATCCCCTCACAGCTGAACATTACTGCTCTCTCAAAATTACATTCCCTCTGCAATTTTTGTGGTTATCCACTGGACCATCTGTTAATTTTTACAGTGTTTCATAGACACTGCTTAAGCAATATGTTTCAATTTAATCCATCCTGTAGGATCCATTTTCTTTAAATTACATTATGTCATACTGAGAGTCCACTTTTGCCTTTTTCTCTCAGCTGCTATCAGACACAGCCTCTCATTTCCTCTCTTCACTCAAGTAAACCCTGGCACTACACCATAAATTGAATATTAAGTAGATTTTCCAAGGACACTAAATAGTTGTAGCTCTCCATCAGATATAGATCCCTAAAGTACAATCTGAAATCAGCTGGGAGAGGAGAAGGACCTAATTACATTTGTCGAGCACCACAGGATCAAAATAGAGCAGCGTCTTGACACAATAGTCAGAGGAAAAGTCCAGAAATCTAATTAATTCTCCTTCTGTCACAGCTGAAGCGCTGCGTAGCTAAAAGGCCCTTTTCAGGATGCGATAACAGCCTCTGCCATGTCTGGCAGAGACAAAGAGGGAGGAGAATCACGGAGCGTTAAAAAGATAAAAGTGACAAAGGAGAAAAAAATATATCAAGCCCATCTTTAAAGCTCTGCCCTTATCGTTGTTGCTATTTTGTATTTACTCTGTCGCCTGCTGTAGCACTTCTCCTGGTTGCCTTTTGTCTGGCCCTGCAAGCAATTACATTTCCTCCCCCAGCACCTGAAGTACAATACAATACACGCAGGCTTCAGTGTGTGAACCTGTGTTGGTAAAATCCTCTTTACTTCTTCACATACGTACTCCCCCGCCTATGCATTTATTTTATCAGGCTGGTCTCCACTCCCTGTGCTGTGCTGTGGTGTCTAACTGAATGACCGTGTTTCTATTTAAAAACGAACATCAAGAGAAAGACTGCTGATGCTCTTTTTTTGACAGTGTTCTTCTCCCTTGTCTTTATCCATGTATTTTGATGTGCTATTGTTGTTCTGTCTCTTCTTGTGACATGTTAACCCAACCCCGTATCCCTCCTCCCTTTTCTGTCTTCGCTTTCACGAAAACACCTTTTTTTGTCATTTCATTTTCCCCTTCACTCAAATTTTATGGTGCTCACACGCAACCATCCTTTCCAACCTGTCACTTTTTAACCCCCACACTCACAACGGTGCTCCCCTTACATCCTTTTGCTACTTCATCTCCCTTCTTTTCCATCCTCCTCCTCCTCCTGCTTTGTACTGGCCCAGTGTGTACTGGAAGAGATAGCCAGTCGGGAGGCAGAACTGGGCAGGCTGAGGGAAAGAGCTCACCGTCTATGGGAGGGACAAGCAGCTGGCAAGGGCTTCGTCCACCGTGTATCCCAACTGTCAGCACAGTACCTAGCCCTCAGCAACTTAACCAAGGTAAAACTGCTCCCACCTTTTAACCCCTCTGCCCCCCTCCCCCTAAACCTCTCTTGTCTACTTATCTGTGTCTCTGTCTGAGAAATGCTGCAGCAAGCTGAAATGTGTCCTGCTTGATTCATGTACTGTTTGAGAGAAAAAAAACAACAACTATGTAGTCTTATGTCTAGCTTGTGTTGTTTAATGTTGTTTAGTTGTGTCATGCATTATTTGCCTCAGGTGCAAATACATGACCCAGGAATGTCTTTACATCCGGAGTAAATTACCTGAGTACAGTAATCTCTCACTGAAAGGTCCCCTTGGCGGCAGCCTCATCAACATATAAAAGGCCAGCGGTGTTGAGCTTACCTTTGTGCAATGAAGCACTTCTGAAATGCCAGAGCTGAAATGTGTCAGTGTTCGAGAGTCTGACCTTTTTGAAGCTCTCATTAGATTGGTCACACTCTTATGATTAATTTGATACAGTGTCGAACAAAACATTACACTGACCAAAAAGCACCATTCCCCAACCCCAGGACAGTGAGAGTGCTCCAACAATGATGAATGGGATTTATTTACTTTGCCGCCTAACTAGTGGAGTGCTATTTTTAGGTCCTCTTCCCGGCCAGACATGAAACAGGAATGAAATCATTTAAAATTGCCCCCTTGTAGATTGTTATTGTAGCTCTGCCTGTCTCCACCCTACAGTCACACAGATGCTGAAGATGTGCTGTGTTGTAATATGTGAGGGTGGGAAAGTCTCCAGAGACGTCTGTGAGGGAAAACAAGACTGTAATTTCAAGCACAAACAGAACAATATGAATACACTGTTTTCATGCATTGGAACCTGGAAATTGTGTTCTCCACGTTTAACTCTGGTGCAGACCTGTTTCTCATAAACAATGTGAGGCTTGAAGAGTGGTGTTTACAGTGCTTGGCTCTGATTTTTAAAGGACAAAGCCTCCAGGATTGAACGTATCGTGGGGGAACACCGCCTCTTCTCTCAGGGTCTTAAAGAGCTGCAGGACTGGGTTTGTGAAGCTCAGAGGTCCTCAACACCTGCATCTCCACCACCACCGACAAGGGCCTGTTGGAGGAACGGATGTTACAGCTGGAAGTAAGGAGGGGGCGATGACGGGTGTGGGAGCCCTTAGAAGAATATACCATGATTTGCAGCTCTTCAGCCAAGGAAACTCTCATTGTCTCAAATCAGGACTTGAAGCAGCTCTAATGCTGAAACAGTCCCGTAGTTAACTAATGTAGAAAAATACAGGGAAGCCTGGAATCACATACTCACACATCTTATTTAAATGTTTAAAAGTAAACATGCACAAGCTGTGTCAACAAGCATTGATATACAACCATACCAGGGCAACAGATGCCAATGGTAGAGCTACCGCAGCATCACTACACTGATCAAAAGACACTGTACTGATGGTTGGTGATCATTAACTGTTAGCCTAATCATTGAAAAACCATTACGCTTCTCTTTGTCCTCAGGCCTTACTGGCTGCTCGCCAGAGAGGGAGATCCAGCTGAAGATGCTGCTAACGCGTGGAGAAGCCGTCCAGAGGAACACGTCCGCTGAGGGGGTCCCAGTGATTCGCAAACAGATCCAGGACCTCAAGGATTCATGGACTCCCTGCTCTCTGCCTCCATTCAGTGTAAAAGGTTGTGATCATGACACAATCAATCTGTCAGGCTGTTGATAAATGGGCTGGGGGGCCTGTCTAGTTTCACTTGATGGATTTCAGTCAGTTGAAAGGTTAAAGGGACAATTAAATTAAACTGCATGTGTAGGTCGCGTGCATGTGTGTGTCTTTGTTTATGTCTGTTTGTTGCCTGTGTGCTAACATCATTATGTTGATTGTCACAGTCAACTGGAGGGTGCTCTGTCGCAGTGGACCAGCTATCAGGAGGATGTGGGACAGTTTGTGTTGTGGATGGACCGTGTGGAGGAGACACTGAGCTGCTCAGACAGACAGTACTCTGAGATGAGAGACAAGACAGCTAACCTGGGAAAGACCAAGGTATCACATCACCATAGTAATAACTGGCTGATGAAAGTATTGATATTAGACTCTACCAAACACTGGTCTGTTTTTTGATGTTTACAAAGCAGTCGCCATGTTATCCAGCTTTTCTTGTTTTTTCTGTTTCTGTTTGTTTTTTGATGTTCTTCCAAAAATATTGGAATGCCATATATGTATATCACCGAGCCTGCCAGTGGAGATAGATAAACTACAGTGAGTGTGTGTATCTGTTCTGATTTCCCTCCAGCTTCTCTATGAAGAAGTATTGAGTCACAGCAGTCCTCTGGAGACCATTGCCACAAAGGGGTCCAATATGGCTGAACACTACACTACCCAGCAGGAGGTGCAGCAGCTGCAGTGTAGATACAACACGCTCAAAGAAAAGGCCAAGGTACTTACCCACAACATACGCTTTCATTTTTTCCTCTGCAGGCATTTGAATAATGAATGATTGTTATGCCTCTGCGCCTGCGACAGTCAGGGCTAGAGGCACAGTTCTGGGTTCTCTGTCTGTCAAGGACGAACTGATTTGATTTTGGTGGTCAAAGGTCAAGGTGACCTCACAAAACATGAATCTGCCTGTAATTAAAAAAAATCATGCACTGATCCTGATACAAATTAACACAAATATCTAATAGTATACTAATTATGAAGTGATGATATTTTGCACCCATTGGTCAAAGGTCAACTTCAGTGTGACATCATAAAACCACTTTTGGTCATTATTTTATGCTGTAACTCAGGCAGGTAAGATTGTGACCATATGTCCTGCAAGTTAACTGGCTGGTGTTTTTCAGAATGCCTCCCACTTATCCATTACATCCCAACAAAAATAATGGTGTTTGTGATCTATATGTTGGGCGTTTTAGTAATTCCTCTAAGATTAGCAATAATGCTAGCTTTTTAGTATCGCTTTTGAATATTATGTTTTGTCTCCTCTCCAAAACACAATTATAGTTACACTTGTGTCACTTATTGGTGGTAAAACAACCCAATCATTGTTTTCGACAACACATTTCCACTGTTCTGCCTGTCCTTAACATTAGATAGATAGAAGATACTTTATTCATCCCACATTGAATGACTTCCTGTAATATTTCCGACCGTTGTTTTTCAGAATGCAGTCAGTAAGGCCAAGGGACTAGTGCTGGTCCACCAGGAGTATCAAAGGGTTACATGTGTTTGAGGACTGGCTGGAGCAGGAGCAGGCCTCTCTGGCCTCCTTGTCTCATCCAGAGGGAACGTGGATACACTGGAGAAGACACTGCAACAGCTACAGGTAATATACTGTGGGGTTTTGAGAGTGTACAAATGTACAGAGAGTTTCTTCATGTTATTGTGTACTCTCCCACCCACACTAACATCGATCTCTCTCGAGCCAGTGCATAAATCTTTAACACCTGGACCTTTTGGCAGCTGAACCACTCCAGATTCCTCAGTCACTGTTTCTCTTCCCTGCTTGTTCCCCTCACAGCTCCTGCAGGATCGCTGCTCCAACGGCCAGTCTTGCTGTCCTCTGTGCTGACCAGCAGGGAGAGAGTAATCCCTTGGGGTATACCACAGATCGAGGACCGGGCCCTGGACACTGCTCAGAGGGAGTGGGGCCTACCAGGCCGCTTGGAGGAGACCCAGACCCACCTGAATTCTACATTGACCAGACTGAGCATGGGCCAAGGTTCCTGAGTCTGGCCCAGTGGCTGGAGGAGATGGAGAAGGTGGCAAACATCAGACGTCATCGGAGGTCAGACAGAGCCAACAAAGGACTCAGCTGAAGAAACTCCAGGTCAGAGAGAAACTGACCCTGATGCTGGTTCCTGCAGAAGGGCTTTAAGTTTAAACATGTGTTCCAATACAACAGCAATAACATCGTACCTACCTGTTCACTCGCTCAACCTCTACCATAGCAATATCCCAGGAAAACAGAGCTTCACTTTAAGCACTGCAATATATCACTTTCCTAATTTACACAACTCCCTCCACACAGACATGAGTTTGAAGCAAAACCACAGTGGACAGAGTATTTTCCTGCTGGTCTCCTCCCTCAGAGCACACTTCCTGCCAGTGTCAGGATGTCAGACAGTCTCAGGATTTTCCCTCCCTGCATTCCCTGCTTTAGAGGGACACACATGCCGACCCCCCCTTTTTCCTATATGTTAATGATTGCAATTTGATGTTATTTTTCTTTTTTCTCTCTCTACATTTGTAAAGCTTTGTTTCTTTAAAAACATATATAATTTTAACTGGATATAACTAAAGTATGATCATTAAACGATGTCCCACCCATGTCTCCTGTGAACAGGGGTGTCTTGAGGCAGTGCTTGCCCGGCAGGGAGAAGTCGATGGCCTCTCCTCTCTGGCCCAGCTGTTCTGGAGGAAACCTACATCAGCAGTCGAGTTAGTGTCACTGCCACCCAGCTCACGGCCCACTACCACTCTCTGCTGCTCAACATCCAGGTAAGAGACTCTGAGGGCTGGTTCATAAGGTTGTATCTGTATAATGGTTTATATTGCTCCCAGTCTGTCAGTCAATTTAAACTGATATTATACTTTTAATCCTGCTGACATTTAGAGTGGGGAAAATAAGCATTTGATCCCCTGCTGATTTTTGCCCTTATTTCACTTGATCAAAGCAATTAATTAAACCTTTATATGATTATATTATTCTGTATTTTTTTTTGTTGATATGCTGTCTCCCTCTGTTAAAATAAACTTACCACAAATACTATAGACCATCCATTTCTTTGTGAGGAGCAAACTTCAGCATGGGATCAATACTTATATTCCCCACTGCATTTTCATATTATGTGTATGAAATACGCAGTGGGTTAATTTGGCCATGAACAGAGGAGCCAGATGTGAGATACCTGTTGATAGTGTCTGAGTCCTTGTCTTCTCTACGTCAAAGCTTACACATGTAATTACAGTAGTATAAATATTTTGTGAATAGTGAAATATCCTGCTTTTCTGATGCCATACAGCCTGTGCAAGATACAACTGCCCATGTTATCAGCTCATACTTACTCCTGTAGATTCCTGCTCACCAGTATTATTTGTATAATTGTATCAACAGTGCTTCTGTTGGACAGGAAGAAAACTTGAAAC